>APFE030486055.1:238040-293477 GCA_000404065.3 Pinus taeda
ACCTAAATAGAGAGAGTAGCAGAAGAAGAGGAGCTTGGATGAGGTGGACCCTCACCTGTTTAATACTTTTCAAAGGTTGGGCATGCCCTTGACAAGAGGAAGATATTGACTAACATTATTTTAGATGTTATTTTTTACGGTGTTTTCATTGCTACCGTACATAGGTAGACTCTGTAGGAAGTTAAGGTTATATTTTGTTCATTATAAGAGGTAATTCAAGAGTATATTTATGTAGTTAGGAAGTAGCTTGGAAGGCTTGTTCCTCCTACTAATAACTATTATGTTGCATGGTATTTTTTTCTTTTTAATGATAGTTCCCTCTATTAAATCCCCAAGCACATTTTGTCACCCAAGGAAATATCCACTTATTTCGGGATCAATGAGATGGAGACTAGGTAGTTTGAGAGGGCTCTTATTGTTGTAGATGAGAGGATTTTTGTGAGGTGAGAGGAGTTATGTGACATATATTGAAGGATTCACTGCGCAGTTTTATGACACCAATCATCTCCATGCCATAGTATTGGATCTCTATTGCATCGAGGGAGCAACAATAAAGTATTCCACTGTAAAGAATTGGTATGTTGGGGATGAGGAATGTAGATATGGGATTTATAATTTTATTACGACTAGTGACTTGTGCAATGGAGACAAATCAGTGATTTCGTGGACCTGAGTAGAGACTAGTTCAACAATCACCTAGAAATACTCATGCATTTTTTGAAACGTGATGATGCAATTGGAAAATTGTATTCTGTTGCCTTGAAAAATAACTATTAATAGGGGGGACAAAGATGATCCATATAGGGAATAATGGCAGGAGTAGGATTGTTTCTAAAATTATATCTATAGGAAACTCAAGGAACTACTACAGAGGATTACTGCAGGTGCAACCAAATTCTCATAATGCAAGGAATTTTTCACATTGTGATTCGATGCCCATTGGTGACCAGGAAGCTGCAAATACTTATTTTTACATTCAAGTATAATTGAGTTGAATTCTAAAGTATCTAATTTCATTTATTGATAGTCCTTCTTGTGTCCTTGTCTCTCTTAATTTCATTTTGGTAGGACTGGAATGGATTAAAAAATCAAGCATATCATTGCATAAAATAGACACCTAGATGTCACTACATGTCATTGTGTATACTCTCTATTTTTTATACAATTGGAAGTGTGCAATATGAAATATGCAAAGCTATAAATCCTAGCAGGCATGATGAATCTAGTCTTACCATGTAAATCGAAACCAAGAATCATAAAATATCAACAAACTTGTGACATAGAGTAAAAAACACAGTAAAACATTTTATGCCAATGTTGCCTATTTAATGCAAGATACTACTTATATTTCATAATTTTCAGAGATGGTGGATGTCATGAAGATTCCCTCGAGAAAAGCTATTGACTTTAAGATAAGATGGTTCATGCAACCATCTACTTTAAATAAGCTAAATTTAGGTAATTAAAACAAGTTTGAAAATCACTAGAAACCCTACCCTTGTTTATTTTAAATAGCCTAAATTTAGGTAATTAAAGAAAGTTTGAAAATCACTAGAAACGCCACCCCACATCATTTTATTCCCAATTGTACAAGGTAATTTTGAATAAAAATATGAGCACTTCCATTTAAATTGACCACCCCCACATCATTTCATTTCTAGTTGTACAAGATAATATTGAATACAATTATGAGCACTTCCATTTAAATTGACCGTACATAAAATAAAAAAAAAAAGGTTGGCTTTTTTAAAAGCTATATCCATCAATAAATATAAGATATGACAAGGATGGCTTATATTTTTAAAGGCTATATCCATCACTAAGTATAAGATAAGAGTTAATGAGATGAGAAAAGTTTATCTTGATATAACATGTAAACATCATATTACTTATAACTCATGCATATTATATCTTATTATGCATATGTTAATTGTATATCTTCAATCTCGGTAATTTTTTACATTTAAATTTTCAAATATCTAGAAGTTACATTATCTAGAAATATGGCAGGCGAATGAGTAAGCATTTTCATACTGTTTTAAAATTTCCCCTTCATTGGTGAAGAACTAATTCAATGCTATTTTTGGTGCAGTATTAAGTTATTAACCAAAGATAAAAAAAATATTAGCCTCTTAAATGACTAAAAAAGGATATTTAGAATGTTATATAGAATTTATATTCCGCGTAGCTATATCTACCTTGGCATAAATATAATATTACAACTCCATTTTCTTATATATAAGTTACATTTCATGTACCTATAGAAGTTACATTTATGTGTTTTAGATAAAAGTTACATTTTACATAGCTATATCTACCCTAACATAACTATAATATTCCAACGCCTTTTTTTCCACACTTTTGAACATTTTAAAGATTTGTCTATTTTAGTGTGATTATGTAATTAAATAGTTGATATTTTTTAAGACATATCATATTTCCAACATTTTGAATTCTTAAGTGGGATCTTGGGTAGGTCTGTGTTACTACCATATATCATGTTTTAAGTACATTGTGTTTTATAATTCACCCAAGAGACTTTAGGCGCAACCTTGAATTCCATGCTTGTTTCCATTATACATCTAATATTTGCAAAATTTTCCACGTGAAGAACCCAACAACCCATGTTGAACATGAAGCAAGTACCTCAAAAATTGGGGAATATGAGTTATTATATTTCCAGAGGGGGATAGATCTAGAGAAGGCAACAACATCTATCATAAATGGCATTTGTCGAGTTGTATTTAATGAAATCCCACAAGAATTTACTACTAAAGTAAATCAATTGATTAATTTGAAGTTTGAAGGTAGTGTTGAATAGGCATTGTAAGGTATCTCTATAACACTATCTATATACAAGATTCTAATGCCATGATATGGTGTCTCAAGAATGCTATTGTCCAGTGATGGGTGTTAGATGTAGATAGCTTTCTCATGTCCTACAGGTAAATCATATCATTATATTTCTACGAAATATCAAAATGTGTTCAAAGTATATCTTAGATACGAAAATATGTATGTACTCTTGAATTTATCTATGTTGTAATAATATCATGAATAAATTTGTCATTGCAAATAATTGGGATCTACCATATAAGTTTACTTTACTACATGGAATTCTTGATTTGTTAGATCCCAACTAGTTAGGGTTGAGTTTATTTTGTTGTAATGAGATTAAGAATAAAGTTGTCATTTTAATCCCTTAAATCTACCATGTAAGGCTTAATCACTACACGAAATTGTTTATTTGTTAGAGCCAAACTTATTAGGATTATGAAGAGTCCTCTTTCATGACAATATTTATGAATTTGCGATTCTTGCTCGAAGAATTACATATTACAGAAAGGTGGAAAATAAATGAAATGTAGTTGAATGGTTTCTATTTTAAAATGTGTGGAGGGAGTATAAAATCATTTTCAATTGCATTTAAATCTTTTGGAGCACCCACCAAAGTGCTTCATTTTCCTCCTAGTTAATTCCATTTCTACTATCCTAATGCTTCTAGAAGTCCTTCTCCAAAGTGATCTATTAACTATCTTGGAGGGAAATTGATTACTTGATTGGAACCGGTGGATTACAACTTGATTTGGATCAAGGGATGAGAAAGCTTCATATTATTCAGTATATTCCACAAGTTAAAAGTATATTGAATGATTTCGTTTTTGTTTAATTGATACGACAATCACTCGACAATTTGTTAGGACTTTGAGACCTTTTTTCTTAGCTCAAAGCTATGTTCTCAATTAAATAAATTAAAGAAAAGGAAAAAATGATGCAATGGAAGTATTTTTTGTTTTAGTGCCTAAGAATTCTTTGCTAATCTGAAGGGATTGGTATTTTCTTTACTCGAGATTAGTCACATTTGAGTTCTTAGAATTTCTTTTAATTTCTTTTTTGTTGTGTTTATATTGGTATTCTTGAAGTCAATGATCTACTATGTGTGTAATACGAAGTATTAACTGCTAAACACTCTTAATGTTGATATTGATGGATGATTGACTTTAAATGTCCCTACTTGACACTTTAGTATTACATGACCATGCAAAAGAATTATTAATCAATATTAAAGGGAAGATGATTAATGTGAAATGTTTCTTGGCTTGTCATATAATTACTGCATTTTGGCCCTCAATAATATATTTGAGGCTACGTTCTGGTTGCTACTTGTGGAGCTTCCCTTTGGCTCAGAAACAAATCAATGATAAATGTCCACTGCATTGGAATTGGACATCATCAATGCGGAATTCACCAAAATTAGTAGAGTACATGGGATCAATTGGTACAATGAGAAAAAAATCACTAGAGAAACACCAAGGCACCATAATTTCTTTTGTATTTAGATTCACTCGAAATGAACTAGTCACAAAAATTACCTTTTTTCCAAATATTTCTGTATACGTAAATACTAAAAATGCAATTTCATAATAATTATTCATAGTAATAATTATTTGATAGTCATAATTTATACTATATAGTATAATATGATTAATATTATAGGACACAACTATAGGGTCTAACTATGAGGGACATTGTGACAATATATGTACACTTCTCATTATATTAGACAATCATCTCTCAGAGTGTGTTATCTATCCAAAGAAATGTACTCCCAGAGGCCACTTTGGGATTGAAATATTTTCTCTTAGTGAAAAAGTGGTGATATATTTTCTTAGGCCTTAGTGTTTTACTTCCCTAAGGTTTTGACACTACTCACAACTAGAACCTTCATTCAACCAAGTGAGGTATTCATTTTGGAAAGTTGAATCATTTTGTCTCAACAATCTAATATGATGTTGGATCAAAGTCATGATCGTAAAAACATAGGTCACAATAGTGAGGAATGTTTACTGTGGAAAAAAGAATATCCAAATTTAAGGAACATGACTCTTTTAGAAAAAGCAAAAAGTATATTTTTTACACTAATTTTTTTTCTTTCCCATTTGTTTTCACGAGTTTTCTATTGTGTGATATTTTTAGCATGTAACTTAGTTGGTATGATTGTTCCTAAGGTTTTGTTGAAGGTGGAATACTAATTTCCTATGGTGTTATTTTCTATGGTGACGTTTTATTTTCTTTTTTATACAGGTCATCTAGCCGCATAGTGGCGACTATCAAACGTTGAGGTATATGTTGAATAAATATTTGATAATCTACTTTATTTTATATTCAAGTATTCATAGTCTTTCATGTCCTATAGTATGCATTGTATCTTCTTTCATTTTCAGGAGTGGAACTCAATATTGATTATAAGAAGCAACAATTGAAGAAAGAGGAGAAAAATGGCACTGGAGTGACAAATTAAAAATGAGAGAGAGAAGAGAATCTCTCTAGTGATACCCTTAGAGCCAATATCTTGCATAAGACACACTCATAGAGGCTGATGGTCAAGCCATCAAAGTTGGTGAATTCACTTGCAATTCTTTGGTATCACAACGATAATGTTTTTAAATGATGAAACAATATTTCATTTGTAAATTGTAGTCCATACGATATTAAGTTAGAAATGCATATTGTAATGCTTTATATTTTAGATAATAAAATTTATATGGTTGAAATTATTTTTATTTGCACTTGAGATTATTTAGACTTGTAATTAACATATGTAAATTTGTGTTATCATATTAGATAAACATGTACAATGTATGACATTTTTTTAAATTTAGTCGTAAAATCATATGAATTAATTTATGTTGATTAATAATAAATACATAAAATCAATTTAAAACTACTAAATTAGTAGTTTATATTAACTAATGATGAACACAAATAAACTGAATATATGACTAAATTAGTCGTTTATAATGATTATGAATGAAAGGAAATGAACTGAATAGAAACTACTAAATCAGTTGTTTATATAACGAATATGAAAATAACAAAAAAAGATAAATGACTACTGCAAATGCTAATTTTTTTATTAAAATGATGATGAAATTTTGCATATATATGACTATTAGTAACTAATTTACAATATCTTATAACAGGACTAAAATTTAGTCATATTTCTTTGGTTATTAATTGGTTTTAAATGATGACTAAAACTTGCATATATATGACTATTAGTAGCTAATTTACAGTATCTTATAACCCGACCAACATTTTGGTCATATTTCTTTGGTCATTAATTTGTTTTCTCGAGGATTCCTATAGTAATATATTTTTTCTATATTTGGTCATTAATTGCAACAATTAATGATGAAACCAATGAAAAATTTATGACCAAAATTATGACTAAATATATTACTAGATGGTAAAACTGAGGAAACTAATTAATGACTAAGCTAAAAATGACTAAAATTGGTCGCGTTATAAGATACTGTAAATTAGCTATTATTGGTCACCGACTGAAAAATGGTCATTTATATGCAAATTTTAACTATTTTTTTACTAACTAATTATTCATTTTGTACTAGTGAAATAGAATCTATGAGGATGGCATGTGTTAGTAATTTATTATATTATTCATTCCCATAATTCTATATGATATCCCAATTTTTAGTTTGTACATTATTGATAATATGTAATATATACCTATAAATAGGCCACAATACCTATGCCTATACATGAAAATATGGCACAATACCTACACCTATATCTATACATGTAAATATGCCACAACATAGTCAATCCATTTTGGAACATGTACTTCATACATGTACATTTTACATTCAAACATTGCAACTCATATTGATCAAATTTATATCCATGTGTGATTTAAATCCATTTGTATTAACACATAAATTTGCCTACATTTTATTTAACCCTTTTGGCTCACTCTAAGTGTCAAAATATTTTCATATTAAAAAATTCCTTTCATTCTTGATCAATGTTCTTTGTTCTATCTATCAAAATGACATTTTTTTGTAACAAAATACTTCCTGAATCATGTGATTTGCATATCCATGGTTTAATGGAGACTAGAAAATTATTTCCATATCCCTTTATTGTTGTATATATTAGGAATAATATGTTAGTAATTATAAATTTATGAAAGAGCATGTCTATTCATTTAGTTTTGATGGTAACAATAGAAGCACATTATGTTTGTAATTGAGATTTATCGTAAGATTTTATTTCCATGAATGTTTATAGTAGCATAATCCAAAACATCCTTTCATGGGAGTTTATTGTTGATTATGTGAAAAAAATAAAATAAAATAGACCATTAAAAAATTGGAAGTTGGAAATTGAATATTCTATTATGGATATGTTCCTTGTACCATTACAAAATTCCCAAATAAGAAACCCAACACTTCCTCTGAGTGAAATTCCTATTAGGTCACTACCAGTATTCCACAGCCATGAAAATATAGGCTTCTTCATGGAATTTAACTCTTTAATAACATTAAATTTATTCCTTATAGCATGACATTCTTAAAAAAAAGGATACTGCAAAATATCCTTCCAAGCATGTGTATCGATTTAATCAATTATAAGATTTTAACATGTTATGGTAAGAATTAGACTCATGGATAGTTTATAAATATAAAATTAGATAGATTAATCACACAAAATACTTATATATGTTCCCTATAAACCCTTAATTAGGAAAACCAACAATGTTTAAGAGTGACAATTATAATTTCCATCGTCTTCTAAATTCATCACTTGAAATAACATATCTAGAATACCAAGACATCCAAAATTTTATGTCATTGAATCATTTAATGTTACAACCTTAACTCCCTCACTAAGATTAAAAAGCCATGTGTTGAAAACCATGATTCCAAAACCACCAAAAATAGACACAAACAACTACCCTTTTTTAGCTCAATAAATTCATCCCCAATCCCCTATATTTGTGGGGTTGGGCTTACCAACCCCCTTGTGATACCCCTAGCATGTTTGAGTCATACATATAGCACATCAGGATAGTCATGCAAATAATATAGCACATAGCCACAACATTATCTCACCTATTGTTTCAATTGTATACATGGGGGATCAGGTTTACATGATCAACAATCCAAAGTAATAATACCCATTATTTCTCTACACCATAAAAAATAATCAATTCTTATATATTTTTTTAATGAAACTAAAACATTATTTAAAGAATATACCTTCACCAAGATCACCTTCTTTTCTTCAATCATGCCTCTCACAAAGTGATACCGAAAATCAATGTGCTTTGTATTAGAATGATAAGTTACGTTATTTTCTTTAAATATTTCACTTTGATTATCAATATATAACCTTAGATCCTATTGTAAAATCCCAATAGATAAAAATAATAGGTATAACCATACAAATCTATATCCTTTGTGAGTAACCTCCATGTATTGAACTTCGATAGTTGAGAGTGCAACTAGAAAATGTCTCTCACTCATCTAACTAATTTATCCTCCAAATAGGTTAAACAAAAAAAAATGTAGATTTTTTATGATCCAAATATGCAACCTAATATATGTAAAATAAGATCATGTGTGTCCAACACTTTATCTACTCCAAGTTTCATTAGTAGAAAATAATCGATATTGCCACACAAGTACCAAAAAAAAATCCTTGTAGTTGACCAATGTTCCTTCCCTAGTTTTGACAGAAACTTTCTCAAAACTCCCACTACATGTGTAATTCATGGTCTAGTATAAACCATTACATACATAAAAATTCCTATAGCACTACAATAGGGAACATTGGACATGTCCCCTTCTTCTTCTTATGTTATTGGACATTATTGTACTAATAAATTTACACCTACAAAAATATAAACCTGGACTTATTGAAACTCATGCATGTCAACCTTCAAGATATTGTCTTAATATATTTTCATTACCTAAACCAAAGTCTCATATTTTCTACATTTCTTTTGATGTCTTATTTTTCCCATTACAGGACATCAGTTTTGGTAATATATTTGAGCTCTAAAAAAAATGACATGAACATAAACAACCTTCAATTTTTCTAGGTATCAAATTTTATAACATTTCAAGAAATCTTTATAATAAACAAATATACATGTTTCAACGTTATTTTCCAACTTACTCCTATACTATTTTGGAACATGTACATCACTATCAAAATAAAAAAACTATGAGATGTTTAAGAGAGGGTTTTTCAATAGTCCATTCCTCATGCAGGGACTTGTTAACCTCTGTTGATTAGGCTGATCAATTTACCAAAAAACAAGTAGTAATCATTACCTTTGGCTATAATTCCTATCCTAACCTAACATCATTAAACATTCTCTTTCTTTTTTAATCAATGTATTCTTCATCCTTACCACAACCCCATTATTTTGAATTGTGTATAGAGTATTCTTCCAATATATGATGCAACACTTATAAACAATATTGAATTCATCCCACAAAAAATTCCACCACTTTTCCTTGAATATTTATTTTATTTATTTTAAACTATTTGAATTACTAAAGAGTTTAAATTTCTCATGACGAAAATATCCATGTATTCCTTGATATTCCATCGATGAATGAAACATGGTACAAAATAATACATAATGATAAAATAGGGACATGTTCAAGAAAATCATTATGTGCTAACTCAAAGACTACATTTTATCTTCTAACACCCACTGAGAATGTTATGTGATTTGTTACCATATATGCAATGTTTATAAAAATCAAGATATACAATCAATTAGAACCATAATAAGCCATACCCTTATTGGGTAATGACAATAGCTCCTTCTTTCCATCATGTCCTAATTTTTTATGCCATGGCGTTGTATTTCATTTATGTCCTTACAAATAACGTATTTATTAAAGAAAATATATTTGTTACACTCATTAGTGAATATTCCTCCGAATAGGTCATATATAGTTCTACAAAAAACTACCCTTAGTGACACCATTACACCTTGAACCATCCTACATGTTTCCTTTTCAAACAAAATCTATATACCTACACCATTTATCTTCAATGTAGATATCGAGTTTCTAGAAATTATTGGAATTTGTAGAACCCAAGGGATCATTCTATCCATTCAATACTTGAGTATCAAAATTACATTTCTTCATCGTATGATTCTAGTTGTCAATTCAATTTTTTGGAAATCATCATCTCCATCATACTTTCATATTCAAAAAAATTCTCCTTGATGAGAGTTAAATGAATGAAACCACCAAGTAATCAAATATATTTAATGATCAAATTGTGTTCTTAAATAATATAGGTATACATCCCCTCATTCCTCTGAGGTGTGTTTCCCTTCTATACATGGAGCATTTTCAAATTTAATCCTCTTATGAACACTTTTCTATATTGACTATGTCCTGTAATTCCCATCGTTGCAACATTCCTAGAATTTCCTTAAGTATTTTCTTAGATATTTATATCCACATCCATATTTAGATCTCCCACTAGAGGACATATTTTTAATTCTATCTCAGGAATGCCCTTTTATAGGTAATGAATCCACACTCTAACTATCCATGATTATATTCCTTATTTTGTACTCTACCCAAGGGGATAATATGGGATTCCAAGGGAGGTGCCTAAGGGGAATAATATTATAATAATAATCATGTAGGCCATTCAAGGTAAAGTGGAATAGGTGCAATGTGTTATTAGATAAGGCCCTCTATAGCTATTATTATTGAATAAATATATTGGAACCCCATTTAAAAGGTTCGCTAGGTGGATAATGGTTTGTTATGATTAGAGTTTTATAGAGTTATTTCAATAACTATAAATAAGGATGGATAATTCCTTTTCTGATGTGGAATATTATCGTAATCGCATTGTTAGTTCATTAAAAGGTTTTCCCTCGAAAAGGCAAGTGAATAGTAATGGATTCTTTACTTAAAAGGATCGACTATAAGATGTTTGCCTACCATAAGGGTTTTGATGTAAATACAGTATGAAACATTGTTAATATTTTTATGGGATTCCATGTTCATATATTAGATATTTAACATTGTTATCAAAGTAGTTTTCCTAGCCAAATTGTGGATTTTTTTTGTGTGGGAAGTTTTGGAAGTGAAAAGGAAGGTATTAATGAAATTGAAGTGAATCATATTGGTAGTATTTTGTGATGATTTGTAAAAAGGGATTTGTGGATTTTGAATTACCGACAAAATAATTTTCCTAGTTTAAAATTTAAAAAAAATAAAAATTAAATTTATCTCAATCAAGAGTTGAAGGAGGTCATATATATTACTGATTTAAAATCAACAATTTAACAACAAAAAAATTATGGTTGAATGCACTGTAGAGCATATAACTTTTGACAATGGCCTTTGATTTAAATTTAAGCAACACAAAAGGATAAATTTCAGACCTTTCCTTTTATATATGATAGGTTATATTTTATTCGATGAGTACTAAGTAAGATACCTACCAATTTAGTTATCTTCTCATTCTGATCCCATTTAACTATACACATTGTTCATCCTTGAAGTCATGTTAAGACAATAGACTTCGTTGAGTATTAAATATATATACTCACTATCATGTATAACCTAACATCAATATTTTCCTGCTATCCTTTTCAGCTAAGATATCATCAATAAAAGTATCAGTACCCAAATATGATCATTTTTAAGATTTCCCTCTTGGATTTCTATGGTTGTTCATTTTGGCCACTATTATATTATATATATACTATATATATAGTATATAATATTATAATAATATTGATATATATATTTCAAATTTGAAGGCAGTGATAATCTATGACTGATTAAACAAACCATTCCATGAGTCAGTGTTATAGAGTCTTTTCGCAACAATCTTGAAACCCTTACCTGCGTCCATCATGTTCGAAGGATTGATTAAAGGGTTATCTAGAATTATTCATGTAATATTGTAAGGGTTATACAATTCCCTCCTATACTCCATATTAATCCTAAATGATCTTTGAATCTTGTTCACTTTATCATTGAAATTGATATAAGGCTTTATATCTTTATGAGATTCCTATAGCAACATTGTTTCCCAAAAAAATCAGTTTATTTAGTATCTTAGAAATGACCTGATCATGTTATCACAATTTAAAAGTCTCAATTATAGTTTGCTTACTACAACTATTTCTTATTTTTTGTCAGAAGAGTTACTATAAAATTTTCATCACACCTACTACATTTTGTTTGATTTTAGCAAGTATTTCAATCCAGAAATTACTATAAATATATATATATATATTCATTTCCCTACCTAACTTATTGGGTACAATTTATCTCCTTTGTTTTATTTCTCACACACTAAAGTTCCAATTATTGTAAGATCAATTTGTATGACTTTTGTTACTCAACTAGGTCGAACATATTTATCTTCAAGAGTCTAACAACTTTTCTATGAAAAAATATCTTATCATATACAAGAAAGCTTACAATTTTTCAAGACGTATGCAAATAGTATATATAATCCGTTCCCGTCATAAAGAGTGACATGCTAGCGGTTATTACTACATTGGACTAAACCTGCCACGTCACTTGTTAATGTGTAATTAAGTGTAAAGGATTTCTATTATTCCTATCCTACACCACTGGTAATCCGATTAAATCATACTTATATTTCATTTACCAATATATTCGTGTTTTATGTAATACAAGGTTGTTAGACTCCCTCTTTCAAATTCTTTTCTAATTCTTATATATACACTTTAATCTTTATATGTGTATATATATAATGCAAGTTAGTAAAGGTGCTCACGTAATATTGTGTACTACGCCCCACCTTTTCTTCTAACATACCTATTTGGTATTCTATAATTAACAAGGTAATAATATAGGAATTGTTACTTTGCTAATCTACATGTATATTTCTTCATTGCTACAGACCATAAAATTCTCTCTCTACCCATTCTTCATTATTCATAGGATTATGATTTACTCACTCACATGTGTTTAAAATAATTATTCCAAGCAACTAATTTCTCTCTCTAAGAGCCCACACGTCAGTTCTAGTTAGTTAGAGTATCCCAATAATAATTTAGTTACTATTCTTACAACTTAGGCTGATTAATGAAATTTATTTCGACTACTCACGAGCTTTTTCCACTTTCCTTGATTTGGCTCTATAACATGGAAGTTTTATATGTTTCCTTATATGTTAAAAGGATTTTAATATCATATTCTAAGTGTAGTTGGGCTCTGACACCACTCGTAATATATCTTATTTCAACACCCAATTTTTTTTAACTTAAGAGTTTCCAACCTGATATGGTTTATTGGTCATTATGAGAGTTTTTTCGAGGCTTGAAATTATCAAATAAAGTTCCAATTTTAAACTTTATTGCTTTTCTTTAAATTACATGTGGGAATCCATTATAGAAGGCACAACCTTGACTTTTTTTTCTTGCATCAATTTTCAACTCTGCCTTACAAACTTTCAATTTGCAACTTTATTGTGTTTTTTGAAATTATCAATTTTAAATTTATTGCTTTTCTTTAAATTACATGTGGGAATCCATTATACAAGGCACAACCTTGACTTTTTTTTCTTGCATCAATTTTCAACTCTGCCTTACAAACTTTCAATTTGCAACTTTATTGTGTTTTTTGAAATTATGTGGGAATCCATTATAGAAGGCACAACTTTTATTTTGTTTCTTATGTAAATTTTCAACTCCGCCTTACAAACTCTCAATCGCCGATTTTATTTTTTTGCACACAACTTTGTCTATTTTGGTTTTTTGTGTTGTTTGTTTGTTCGATTATGATGAATACGTTTAATAAGGAGTTTGTTTACATAGTTCCCATATTTTGTGGTCCTTATTTAATAATATTCTTAGCTTCTCTTAAGTAAGTATACTGGGAATACTAACCGCACCATACACTAACATAGTCTATTACTACATTATGACTATTTTTTATAATCATAGCTAACCACATGTTCTTTGCTATTGTGTTAGAGATTGGATCAAATTAGTGGTGCTCTCTCTTTGACGCTTATATTTTTTTTTTCCCAATTAAAATTTTCCTACAAGCATGAAGTAGCCTCTTTAGGTCTGGAAATGAACCTACCTCTTCAGGTCTGGAAATGAACCTAACAATCCTATACTAGTCTTTCTCACTAAACTTAGGACTACCTCTAGACAATTGGTTCTTAGCCAGCTTGGCTTAGAGTCTAACCTAAAATCCACTTTATATTTATTTGCACACAATACCATACTTCCTCAATGTTTTCACAAATTTACATAAGCGTGGAGTAGCATCTTCAGGTCTGGAAATGAACCCACCCCTTCGGGTCTGGAAGTGAAGCTGCCAATCCTATATCAGTCTTTCAAACTAAACTTAGGACTACCTCTAGACAATTTGTTCTGGCCAGCTGGGCTTAGAGTCTAACCTAAATGCCCATTATATTTATTTGCACACAATACCATATTTCCACAACCTTTTCACAAATTTACATGATACTGTAACGGATATTTCTTTAAGAAAATTATAGTTACACACTTCTACAAGGGAATATTATCTCTTTCTCTCTCCACACACACACACACACACATATATATATATATATTCATATTCCTTTGTGGAAACCACATAACGAGTAACAAATCAATGAACTTATCTTCTTTGTAGCTTTATGATTCAACCAAAAAGCACCAGAGATAAGAGTGGTCTACCCAACCAGTGAGCATAGTGTTAAACACCATAATCCCCACAAGCTAGTTAGCACTTCGAGATAAGTTATCAAGCAGTAACCTTTAGAGGTTATTTCCAAGACTTTTCCTTAATCCCAACGAGGCTTTAGCAATCAATTTAGGGTTCCAATCAATTTAGGATTCCATTGGCCAATCAACTGAAGAATCCTTTGTTGTTAGCATCCTACCTACCTCAACAACATCATGTCTGAGGTTCAAAACTTACATATTTATTTCCTCTCTTGGACCTCCTCCAACCAACTACCAAGTCTTCAAGGTTTCCTCAGGTTTATTCCCTCTCCCATATTGGCTCCCTTGTCGAAACTGACGTTATTCATCTTGAGGGAGAGGAATAGCTGTCACGTAACTATATGATAAGTGAAACCCTAATTGAACACTCTTATCGTAGTTTCTGGCTGACCATAGTTAATATTAGTTAATAAAAATTAATGACATTTATCATTTTATAGTTTTACTAGGTCACTTCATTAAAACAATATATTTTCAGCTTTTACATAGGGGTGTTACATTTCCCAAGGATCACATGCCCAACATAGCTGGTACCATGACTAGATTGAATTTTTCCCATATAGTCCCAACCTATGATCCTTTAACCATGGAGTTCCTTCACATAACATTATATCATCAAGTATTCTAAATCGTGTGTGTGTGTGTTATATATATAATATATATATATATATATATATATATATAATATATATATAAATATATATTATGACCCACATTGAATGTTAAAATGACATTATTATTAGTATTCTTTTTTAAATATATCATAACAAAGATTATGTAAAGAATTGAATTAAGTGCACAACTTCATGTTACTAGGATCCCTTTTTATTATTACTTATCTTTGAGCTTGGAAAATTTTAAACTTTCCTTCTATAAATACATAAATAATAATTTTACATCTTTTCTTATTTGAAAGTAAAACCATATTAATTTTACAAGATCCAGATTAAGTCCAAATATGGCAAGTCCCAAGTCCCGAGAGGTCGAGCGAGATCAAATTTATGAAGATGCAAACCCTTTATAGAGTGTTTAAATACTTCATAAAATCATCATAATTGAACTAGGACATTATTTAAATTAATTGAAAATATAATATAATTTAATAGTTTCTATTTCATGTCTCAAATATATTTAAGTATTAGGATTTTATTTTCCAAATAATATTTTTATAAATTAATATAAATTATAGTATATATATAGTATTTAAGTTGAAATTTTGAAAAAAAATAATAAATATTTATATATCATTTTTAAAATATTAATTGTAATTGTTGAAATTTAAGCTTGTAAATTAATTAAAACTAATTATTACTTTAACTTGATTTGGCGTAGTTTACTAACAAACAAAATGAGTTTTTCGCCTGAATCTAGAAATACAATTTTAAGAAACATTATAATTTATTGCTATTTAAAAAATACTTTTTAATGCATAAATGTATTATACACACTACAAACCACTCTAAATTAGACAACACGAGTATAATATTTTTAAAATTTTGTACTGGATTTTGAATAAAATTGACAAAAAAAATGTTCTAAAACAAATAATCTCGTCTATCAATTACACTACCTAAACTAAAGTCATAATTGACAAAAAAAAGGTGCTCTAATAAGAATAGTTTCGTCTATTAATTACATTACCTAAACTAAAATCATAACCTTGATAAAAAAAAATATCATAATCTTTAATTATTATTCCATATATAAATTATAGCTTTTAATTCTTGATTTATTTGTTTATAAGTTTTTAGTTTCACCAATAACTTGAGATGCACATTAGAATATATACTATTTATTATAATTATGGTTAGAGTGTTTTATTGGTCTATCCATAATTTATATAAAAATTATTACTATATTAAATTTTGATAATCACTACTTTATATTAATATCAAATATCTTTTTACTAATGTTAAATGATTTTAATTTTATCTTATTTATTATATTTTGTTGGTTAAATTTTTAAGATGACCGAGTTAGATTATTCTCAGGTGGATTTATTTAAATTTTATTTACATTTTGTATTTATATATGTTTTAATTTCAACATATCAAGCTCACATTTATTTTTTAATTTACTTTTCCTCACATTTAAAAAATGATGATAAACATTCTTACATTATGCCTATACATGTACTATACTGGCTTGCCCAAAAATATAAGATTTCTTTCACTAAGAATTATTTTATCTCTCTAAAGTTAATATAAAATTATGTTAATCAATATGGATATCCAATTATTTTATTTATGTCTGAAATTGAGACTAAATTCATTTTCCCACGTTCCCTACATACTAGTTATAATATCAACAATAAATCAAGCAAGAACAATAAGAATGAAATTATTGATGCTTTAAAATTCAAATCAAATTTGTATATTCTTTTTTCTTGCAATAATTGACATTGTTGTCTTTATTTATAGAATATTTTATTTTTGCGTTGTAAGGTGTTCCCTCTGGGAAGAACTCCCCTCCCATGGGAAGAACTCCCCTCCCATGCCACCTGTGCTTTCCTATGCCATTGATTTAGGGGCTAGAAGATAGAATTAATTTGGGACCTTGGATTGATTCAACCAATATTAGTATTGGTCAGTTAAAAAATGGTTGTGTTAGTTACTAAATGGTTATGACGACCAGAGAAAGATCCAAACAACCCTGGAATGGATGGAACTCTTTTCTCCCCTCCGTCGCCTGGGCCACTCCATTATCTTCACCATGGGACCTTTGATGAACCAGGGATCTGGAAAGTATGTCGTTGCTTAACGGTCGCACCAGGGTTGTTTCACCAGTTGTTTCACTAAGAATAAGGGGATCAAGAATGGTCTATGCCTGTCATCATCACCATGCCATGAGTAGACACAGTTCCCTCGTGGTTTCTTCTTGGTTGGTGGCAGAGGATTTTCATATGCTACGAAGTTCAAATCGCGGATGGGGCAGTTACAACAATTCAAGAAAGTCTCACATCACAAGGCAGGCAACAGATGTGCCAAAATTGACTCCATGTTTTCAGTCTTCTATCTTCATTAAGAGATGATGGTCTGTTTTTTTGTTGTGTTTATGGCATTGCCTGATAAAACAATGTGCTAAAGAAAGTCATTTTGGAAGCCTTGATAGAGATGATCAAAAAATTATTTCCAATCTCTTCTTTCTTGGGAGAGAGTTCTGGGCTCAAGATCTACTACGCCTTTTTCCTCTGTAAGACATATTTACAGCAACTGAAACTAGGTCTTCATGATCTCCAGGAGCTCTTTCTTCTTACACCAAAAAAGAGTGACGATATTGGGCTCATATCGAAAGAGCGTAGTAATATCTCGTAGAAGGCTATCCATCTACCACAAATTAGCTTATAGAATGTGAGGATTATCCTCCTTGTTAATCACATCCTCCAACAGTTCCATGACTGAGCCAACCATGCGATTGTTTATGGGGTTGCCTGATAAATCAATGTGCTGAAGCAAGTCTTCTTGAAAGCCTTGATAGATATTTTCAAAAGAAGTGCTCCATTCTCTTAATTTTTGGGAGAGTGTTGTGGGATCAAGATCGAATAGGCATTTTACCTATATAAGATAACTTTGCAACAATTGAAAGTAGGTTCTCATGATCTATAGGAGCTCATTCTTTTGACGTTAGAAGAGAGTGGAAATATCGGGTTCATCACAGAATAAGGTGGTCCTCTCTTGTAGAAATCTCTCCATAAGTTTTAGAAGGCTCTTCATATGTTTCCAGATCTGAGGATCCTCCTCCTTGTTCATAAAATCCTTCAACAGTTTGGTGACTCGGGGGACCACATGGCTATTTATGATGTCTCTCGATAAAACAATGCTCTCAAAAAAATAAATTTGAAAGGATTGATAGAGATGATTAAAAAAGGATTTTCATTCCCTTATCTCCTTGGAGAGTCTCTTGGGATAGAAGATGACACTGCCGATGACACTGCCGAGACAGCTTTGGCATAATCCCTCTGAGCGATGGAGTATGAATTTTTCCTCTTTAAGCGAATTTCGTAGTAGTTTTGACCAAATCTTGATGACCTCCAAAGGCTCTTTTTCTTCATTTCCAAAGAAGAATGCAATATCTTGTACAATTATACTCCTTCTTAATTATTTCCTTTATCAACACAATAACTGGGTTGATTATGCGATTGATTGTGGTGACGATTGCCATGGCTTTCTTGTTATTGTGGGAGAGTAGTCAGAGAATGTGAGTGCTAGATATGTGGCGAGAGTTTTGATGTAGAGTAAGGGACGAGAGTTGTGATGTAGAGTAAGGGATGCTATTATCACAATTTTCTTTCATATCTCTAGTAGCAATTCTCTTCCTAAGGCACTGGTATATTTTTCCACAACAAGAGAAATAATTTATGTTTTCTAAGTAGCATCACCACATCTTTGGAAAATTGATATAAAATCTCAACAACTTCAGCTAAGTTGAGCACCATCCTTCGTAAACCACTAAACATATCTTCCTATGGCCTAGCCCCACAAAATCGGTCATTAGGAGCTCTTAAAGCAAATCATTAAGAACTAAAGGATTACATTAGGTCATAATTGGAAAAATCATCTCTATCCATGGGATTAAGGGAAAAATTTAACAACTGTCCTCAAATTTAGTGTATACTCCTGTCAGTATTCACTTAACATTTTTTTATCACTAAGATTCTATATTCGATGATATTAATCTTAAGTTCTCTTAAGGAGATCAAATATTTACCTTTATCCTCCATTTCGATTATGGATGTTCATTTATAATTCATTAATTATGAAGGGACTCTTTAAATTGATAAACATATGTTCTTAAAAGGGAGGATATGAGGATTGTAACACCAAGGTTTTTCAAGGAATGGAATTTTACTACCTTGATAAAACCTTGGTTTCCATGGCCTTAGAGAACTAGAAGGAATAAGAACCAAAATCATTTGATAGAATTAGAAAGTTGAAAGCCAAATTTACCATTTTTCTTGAAGTATCCTTTTGACTTAGCTTCAAGGTGTATGATGAAGACTTATATAGAGAAGAGGAAACGGTGGAGCTCATGGGTCCCTCTCATGGGTCCCTCCACTTCTTCAGGCACAAGCTCCCACTCGATTATAATGGAGAATGAAACAAAGGAGTAGGAACACATGAAGGGGAAATCTCTAAGTACCTCCTCTCATCTTAGCCCATATTAACCTTTCTTCTATTTAAACTTCTCAATTATAATGGAGAATGAAACAAAGGAGTAGGAACACATGAAGGGGAAATCTCTAAGTATCTCCTCTCATCTTAGCCCATATTAACCTTTCTTCTATTTAAACTTTGAACTAGTCTGATACTTATAATTGTTGTTCTAATTTCATATTTGTACAAAATTTTACTATATTTTCTTTGTTATTCCATATACATTAGTTGGAACAATCTCATAGACTTTATAAATAGATAGTAAAGCTTTAGTAAATGTATGGACAGAGAGTTGATCCTTAATTTTGTTTTTAATAATCCACACACAAACATGCATTATTATAATATAAATTTAAATTAATCTAAAAAAATACACATATACTAATAAAATTTATTACAATAAATATTATTTTTGATAATCATTTTATAAGAAAACTACTAGAAAAAAAATCATAAAAATACAAATATTTAAATAGATTTAAAAATAAATAATTCAATTTAAAAAAATAATTTTTACACCACTACAAAACAAACTTTTTCATAAAAGTACAAAAATACAAAAAATAATAAATTTTTAAAATAAATAATTCAATTTAAAAAAAAAAAAAAAAATCTTACACCAATACAAAACAAAATAAATATTTAAATCTCCCATCTTTGAAACAATAGAAATTCAATTCAAAACTAATTAGCATATCTTCCCGATTCAATGAATTCAAACATATTATTTTATTTAAGGTAGTTTCGAAAGAATGCATTGAAGAGGTAGAAAACATCTATATCCTTAGTAATTATTGACTAGGAGATGCTAATTTGGTTTCTCCGTTAAACATACATATGTATTTTCCCTGGTAACACTTTTGTTTGAAGTATTTTCCTACTTGAATAGTTGGAATATTTTCCATTTGGTTTCTCCGTTAAACATACATATGTATTTTCCCTGGTAACACTTTTATTTGAAGTATTTTCCTACTTGAATAGTTGGAATATTTTCCTACTTGACCCTGGTAACACTTTTGTTTGAAGTATTTTCCTACTTGAATAGTTGGAATATTTTCCTACTTGAATAGTTGGAATTTATCCACACTGTATTTGGATATGCCAACTTTATTTGAATCTCAAATAAAGTGGGCATATTCAAATATTGTGTGGATAAATTCCAACCATTCAAGTAGGAAAATACTTCAAACACAAGTGTTACTAGGGAAAATACATATGGATGTTTAACCAAAAGACAAAATTACTATCTTCTCGTCAATAATTACTAAGGATAGAGATATTTATTATCTCTGCAATGCATTCTTTGGAAACTACCCTAAATAACCAAAAAGAGAGAAGCTCATACTGTGGATACTTCAGTTGTTTCAATGATTGAATTTTTCATACATCCCTCTTTAACTAAAATCCAAAATTCCACTTCACCCTTTGCCAATATCTATCTGGTGACACTTTCAATATCATCATGGAAGATTGATAATTTAATGCTACTCTTTTCTATGCTATTGCCTTACGATGTTTCCTGTGCAACATTTGGTGTAATTGCTATTTATGTTAAAAGAGACAAATGCTAACTAAAAAAATTAACTACACATATCCCTCATATTGGGCTATAAAATACACATGTCACTGTAATTATGAAATTGTGAGAAATTTTAAATAAATCTAGAGTCATTACTTATTATTTTTTAGATTTTGTAATGAAATCATTAGAGTTCAATTATATTCAAAAGAATTTTGAATAAAATTCCACCAGACATTTAATTTGAATATTTCGAATTAATTCACAAAGTTTAAAATTAAATTAACCATTTTTTTTTACCACACTAAGTAAAATCAAAAATTTTAAGCTTGGTTGGTTTTTGGGATTATTAAAAATGTTTTGGAACATTTTGAGGAATATTTTATTAAGAACTAAAATATTTGTGTTAATGAAAATTTGAGTTAAGGTGTTAAAGTTACATCATAAGGGGGGCTATTTCCAATAATTAGTTTACAATTATATATTTCTTAGGAATGTCTACTAGGTAAAAAGTTTTTTGTTATTTAAGATAAAAGGTAATACTTCTATAGGTATATATATGCAAACAAACATGTGAAATTATATGTCATTTACAAACTAACTTTCTTAGTATAT
Source organism: Pinus taeda (assembly GCA_000404065.3). Classification (NCBI taxonomy): domain Eukaryota; kingdom Viridiplantae; phylum Streptophyta; class Pinopsida; order Pinales; family Pinaceae; genus Pinus; species Pinus taeda. The sequence continues at coordinate 259,906 of APFE030486055.1, forward strand.
AAACATGGGATTACATCATCGTGCCCGAATTCCCCCATTTGAGGGGACATAGTTACATTAAGATTAGGAAAATTTTGTTCCCCATTGTTGTTGACGTTTTTTTGAGGAAGAGGGTAATAATCTCTTCAAATCGCTGCAAATACCATTGAGATAATACTCATTTTTGCACATCACTTTTCAGAATCCAACCAACAAATCCATAATTGTGCTCATACTAGAGACCGATTCATTGTGTCATAGCTATGGGGACAAAATTTATTCTTGAAGATGTGTGATTTGCGCCATTATCTACTTATATTCCTATTTCAATAACCTCCACATGGTATCCTGTCTCCACTTTGTCACTTTGTATCCTCTAATTAGATTGAGTGGGAATAAGAGATAGTGTAAAAGCTCAAATATAATCTCCATCCAATATATGAGTATGTCCTTTTGTATTTTATGTTGCTAGTCACTAGAGCCTTTCGTGTCAGTGATTTTTCTAGGGTGGGAGTCATGAATGCCAATCATTGCTTGAGCATTGTAGTTCTTAAAGAAATATCAACTTGTCCTGAGAATGAACCACACTAGTGGGTTCGAAATGCGTCGACAAATGAAATTTCATGTGACTTATGCCAATAAATCTCTCATAAAATTGATATGGATCATAGACGCCTCGTTTCAACAAATATCAACCAATGAATAAAGGTGCCAGTTGATCAGGATTAACAACTCCACTCCTACTCTCTAAACTTGGAAAAGGAAGCATAAGTATGGGGATACACTATACAACCTTGTGCATTCTTTTAGGGATAATAATTCCAAATGGAAGCATATACCACTTAACCCAAACTCCAAAAAGCATGAATTAGATAATTCCTAAAAGAGATAGAAATTACCAAGGATTTCCTGTATGCAACTACTATTTGACTTTGATGGATCCAGTTGATGTACACACTAGGGGATTTCTTCATACAATATTGAATCAACTCAAGAGTAAACAAGGTCTTATAGTTCACCTCAAGTTGATTTTTTATGAGATTTCCGCCCCTTGACTAGATTGTCAAGGATGAGAGGTTGTGACTGTTGAGCAAATCGCCATGAAAACTCCCAATTCCCCAACCTAATTTTCCCATTTATTACATATCAATATGTGCAAAGAAGGAGAAAATTCCCAAAACAAGTGTTTAAGATAACACCACTTACCCAACAAAATGAAATTTGAGTTTCTTTTCCTTTCCTAAAATCCTATGATATGTCAACCTTCCATGCTTATATTATTTGTCATCCTAATCAAGAATATAATGGCATGATAGATGTGACCCTCCCTTATACACAAAATCATTAATTTTACATGTTGCCAATGCTCCAAGCATTGTCCCTCATTCACAATTGACACACAATCATACCAAAGATCCCAACATGTGAATTTGTTGAACATGATTATACATCCATGTATGACCTCATAGTTTCAATGAGGAAGAATTTGACATGCTCTCCTTTTGCAAGATTGTGTGAAAGGACAATATAGATTCCACACATTATGGGAGCATGAGCAGCCAACTTTCCATATACACTAACAACTAGGGGAGCAACCTTGAAGGCTTTGAATTTCCTAAAATGTTAATAATTGTGGCTACATGACTAATGTTCCTCGAATATGCCATTTCACACCATTTTTCTAATTATTTTTTAATGAAGAGGTTAATGTTATTTGGATTATAGGATGGATCTAAATTGCTCACTAACATCAATCCTAATTAATCCTTCTGGTAACTATGTACTTGAGATAATCAAACAATTATCTAATTGATGTTTTCCATAATTATCACTAATCTCATAAGATTTGAATTCATTTAATGTTATCACAATTTTATTTATGATACCGTTTAAAAGCATGTCTTTGGGTGGTGTTTTCTTGGCCAATAGTTAAAGTCATTTAGTCCTAATTAATCCTTGTGCTAACTATGAACTTGCGATAATCAAACAATTAACTAATTGATTGTTTTGTCACATGATCTATCATTAGGTCTTGAAGAAGGGCCTAAACCTCATAGTAATTATTAGAGGGAATTTCTAATCTCAACAAAAGCTTTAGTATAATGTTTTCATCAAAATAAGCTAAAAAATCATAAAACTAGTTATTTTATATTTTCAAAAAAGATAATTAAAATATATTCACATTTGAAAATTTTAGCATAATCTCACTATATGGCACCAATTATTCTTTACCATCATTATTTGGTAAAACAAAAATATAAAAGTTTATAAAAAAAATCATTTTTAAATTTTTGAATAAAATTACTGAAGTGTAATTCTCCTTGAATCTCTAGAATATGATTAATAAATCTCTGCACATGTAATAAAGTCAAAATGATTTATTATTTAAAAAAATAAAAAATTTACAACTTATTTTTAGCATCAAATCTTAAAAAACTCATGTAAACTTCAAAACTACAAGCATCTCAACTAATCCAATCTTTAAAAATATAAATCCACATTAAGTACAAAATTTAAGAAAACATTTTCAACTTACAATAAATTAAAAATATATCTATACTAATATTGAGTAAATTTAAAATCATAACTTAATTTTGCAAAACAAATTATTCCTTTTAATATAATGTATAAATAAATATATGTGGCTAATAATAAAATCTGAAATTATATATATATATAATATATATATATATATAAACACATTAGATTAATAAATATACTACCATCACATTTACTTAAAGAACTAAAACTTCATCGCTTATAAGTAGGTATTTCAATGCTAATTGCCAACAATATTTCCACCAAAGTGTTTAGCTTGTTTAATCCCTCCAACGATACAAGAGAGGCCAGGTCCCAGTTTCTACTCCCCATTCTCCTCCCCACATGCTGCACTTATAATAAAAAAACACTTGAAACTTCTCAGAGATTCTCAAAAACAAAAACATTTAAAATTTCTCAGAGATTCTCAAATTAACCATCTAGCAAGGATCATGCTATAAATACATGAATTTATGTGTTGCATGCGAAGAGCATGTTGCATTTGAATCTCCTCCCTTTGTAGTTCCAACCTGCCACCATAGACGTGCTAGGCCAACTTCTTTCGCAGATTATTGCTACGACGCTAGTCAATAAGAACATGAAGAGCGGAGCTGTGATTCTGCCCTCGCCTTCATTGGAGGATCAGGTGGACGGAAAGTTGCCGTCACAGAAAAAGCAGTTCAAGAAATATGTAGATTATCTCGATGTCTATGGCGAGTTATATGGTGCGAATTTGACAGTGATCGCACGCGCAATGCGAGTTATAATGACAGTAAATTCGGATTGTTAATGTCACGCCCCCAATTCTCTTTTCCTTTAATTGGCCGGGTGCAGCACCGCCTAAGTAACCAGTGTTCTCCATTATTATGTTACTTTACGAACTATGTCTTCATTCATTCATATTAACCATGAAATACATTATAATGTGCGGAAACCATCATAATAACATGATAAACGATAACATAAACACCAACAATATGAAAGATAAATACTTATTTTATTATATATGAGAGAATAGTACAATGGCCGGGAGCATCGCTCCATCGATATTTATAATTGAGGTTAGGCGCCCGCCCATGCAACAACGCACGGTGGTCACACCACAACACTTCACCAAATACAAAAATACAAATTTCCCCGAACGGGCGGGCAAGTCCGTGCACACCCACACGAACCACAACCAATGTATCAACCGGCGGGCGGGCGGTCACCAGCGCCCTCACCCTGAACGACCCCCACGCGGGCGGTTCACCCACGCCCTCACTCTGTGTGCGCTCACCCGACGGTCGGGCGGTTCACCCGCACCCTTACCCCGTGTGCATCTACCTGGTGGGCGGGCAGTTCACCCATGCCCTCAACCAACTGCACCTTCACCCGATTCCGTGTGCCTCTGCCCGACGGGCAAGTGCATCTCCTATGCGTCCGCTGCGGCTACCCAAGTGCGCACTCCTCTACACAATGAAGACTTGTGTGATGCGATGATGCCTCTCCAACAAGCGCTCCTCCATATGCTTATACCCTTCGTGCATGCGACCTCCTTCTTGGCCGACCCACCAAAACACCTTCGCCCACTTGGACGCCAACACCCTCACCCAATGTGCGACACCCCCTCCACGAATCGGCTCGCCCATCGCTCCTCCGCGTTTTGGCTTGCTTATAAGCGATGGTTCATGACTTAGTCATTTTCTCAAGTGTGGAGGGTGCGCGCCCAGCGCCATAACCATAGGGCGTTACATCCTCCCCCACTGGAAATCATTGTCGCCCTCGACAATCCTGACTACCTCAGTATCCTCCGTTCATACCTCTCAATCTTCCTCTTCCATCTCCATAGTGAGTCCTCTGATTCCCAACTCTCCTCCTCCAGTGCATTCTTCCATCAAACAAGGTACTCCCATTTATGGTGGCAACCAATCCCTGTAGTTCTGAAGCTCAAAATATTCTCCAACTCCAAGCCTGATTTATCCTCTATCCCGGCTGGTCCTCTCGGCGGTTCAACTCTCTCTGGATGATCAGAATGAAGTCTGCATCTCTTCAACTGACTAATGTGAAAAACTGGATTCTTCATGTGCATATGGTGCGGAAGCTCCATCTCATAAGCTACCTCCCCCACTCGTTTCTTCACCTGAAATGGTCCCTCATACTTCCGTGTCAATTTGCTTGCAGTCCCCTAGGCTGGCTGAAACTGCTCCCCGGTAATCCTGAGAAACACCATATCTCCCACACTAAAGTGTACATCCCGTCTTCCCCTACCAGCATACTTCTTCATCCTCCTTGCAACATCGTGCAAGCGCAACCGTGCCAACTCCAAGGTCTCCTCCCAAGCCTTCATGAACTTCTTCGCATGAGGACTCCTCAAAAAACCTCTTATCACAATGGTGTGCAGTGCAACCGGCATCTGCCCATTCACCAACTCAAATGGACTGTACCCTGTTGTAGAACTCTTTTGAACGTTGTAGCTAAACTGTGCAATATCCAAGAGTTCAGGCCAATTCTTCTGATCAGCCGTCACATAATGTCGCAAGTAGTCCTCGAGCAATGCGTTGATCCTCTTGGTCTGCCCATCTGTTTGCGGATGGTAGCTTGAACTCATCAACAACTCTGTCCCAACTAACTTGAACAATGTGGTCCAAAATCTCCCTATAAAACTTGGATCTCTATCCGACACAAAGCTCAATGGCATCCCCCAATACTTCACTATGTTCTTAAAGAACAACTCTGCAGTCCACTCGGCTCCACAAGGTATCTTTGTAGGAACAAAGACAACATACATGGAAAAACAATCAGCCATGACCATAATCCCATTATACCCCTGCACCTGTGGTAACTGAGTGATGAAGTCCATCGAGACACTCACCAATGGCCTCTCTGGAATTGGTAAAGGATGCAACAGTCCTCCTTGCCTCTGAGTATCCCATTTGTCCTGCTGACAAATGATGCATGTATGTACATACTCCTCCACATCCTCCCACATCTTCTCCCAAAATAACCCCCTCTCCAACAATGCCAAAGAACGACACTGCCCTGGGTGGCCAGCCCATGGAGAATTGTGGCACTCCTTCAAAAGGTGCCTCCTGAGACCAGATGTCTTTGGAACATAGAGTCGGTTTCCAAAGAAAAAGTAACCGTCCCGTAGAAAGAACTTTCGTGTCTTCCCTTCCTTTATCTACTTCACTATATTCTGCACCAAAGTATCCGTTTCAACACTTTCCTTGAGTTTGTTTTGCATCTCTTCTAACATCTAAACCCGACTTCTACTCCTTGCTTCCCGGTCTTCACCCTCCAATGCTACAAGTTGTCCCTTCCTACTAAGGGCATCTACTAGCGCATTGTGTCTACCTGGTCTATACTCAATAGACATGTCGAATTCTGCCAAGAAGTCCTGCCAACGAGCTTGCTTCGCATAAAGCTTCGGTTGTGATGCAAAATAACTTGCTGCAACATTGTCAGTGTTGACAACAAACGGCTTCCCAATCAGTTAATGCCTCCACACATGAAGATAGTGGATGATCGCAGTCATCTCCTTCTCATGAACCGGATACCTCCGTTCTCTATCGTGCAACTTCCGACTCTCATACGCCACCGGGTGCCCATCCTGCATAAGAACCCCTCCTATGGAAAAATCTGAAGCATCAGTGTGTACCTCAAATGGTCTCTCGAAGTCAAGCAACTTAAGTATCAGCGTTGTAACCATCCTCCTCTTCAAGTCATCAAATGTCTTTGTACATTTATCCGTCCAACACCACCTCTTGTTTTTCTTCAATAAGTCTGTCAGTGCCGATGTCACCTTGGAGTAACCTTCTACAAACTTCCGTTGGTAGTTGGTCATGCCCAAGAACACCCTCATCTCATGGACATTCTTCGATTCAACCGAGTCTTCAATCGCCTTCACTCTGCTCGGCTCCATCCGTATGTGCCCTTGACCAACAATATGCCCAAGGAACGGAATCTCGGTCTGAGCGAACACACACTTAGAGTTCTTCAAGAACAATTGATTTGCCCTCAGTGCCTCGAACACCATCGCCAAGTGCTTCTTATGATCCTCCATGTTGTCACTGTACACCACTATATCGTCCAAGTACACTACTACCAACGAATCCAAGTATGGTCGTAGAACATCATTCATCAAAGTGCAAAACGTAGTAGGAGCGTTGCACAACCCGAATGGCATAACAAGGAACTCAAAGCTACCATACCTTGTTACTATCGCAGTATTCTTCTTGTCTCCTTCAGCGATCCGCACCTAATAATACCCATGCCTCAAGTCCAGCTTGGAAAACGCTTGGGCTTTCGCAAGCTTGTCAAAGAATTCAACAGCCAAAGGCAAAGGATACATGTTTCTCACCGTCTGCTTGTTCAATGCACTGTAGTCACAACACATCCGTAGCTCATTGGAATCCTTCTTTCGCTGGAACAATACCGGAGCTCCATAAGGGGACCTTGAAGGTCTAATGAAACCTGCATCAGCTAACTCCTTTAGGTGTCGTTTCAATTCCTCCAACTCAAGCCCTGATAAACAATAAGGTGCTCTTGTCGAGGGTTGCTTCCCTGGTTCAAGCTCAATGCTATCGTCCACTGCACGCATTGGTGGAAGCTTCTTCGGTAGCTCATCAGGCATCAAATCCACATACTCGGTCAGCACATCAGAAATCTCAGCTGGAACAGGCGTCCCCACTCCATCACCTTCGACTCCCTTGAACATCACCGCATATATCTCCATATCTGACTTCTTCATAGCCTTCTCCAAACTTAGTGCAGAAACATGCTGCACCTTGACTTCCCTCCTTTTCCTATGAGTGGGCAAAGTCCAAGTTTGTGTCTGTCCAACCAGCACCACCTCATCACAGAAGGGGACAATAATAGCCCTGTTGCCCTTCAAGAAATCCTGTCCAAGTATCATATCAAAGTCATTCATCTCCATCACCATGAAGTCCAACTAACCCGTCTATTCTTTTATCTGCACCGGCACTTCATGTGCCAAAACCACCACCTTAGCTCTAAAGTTCACTGCCTTGACCTCCATGTTCGATGGGATAATCATCAGTCCAACCTCTCTTGACAACCATGTCGTCATAAAGTTATGAGTGGCCCCTATGTCCACAAGAGCTTGAATGGTCTTGCCATGGACCATCAAGTCCACGAAACCCAGATTGTTCATCCATGATTTCTCCATAACCTGTCGTTGCATACATACCCGTTCACTTTGTTCATCATTCAGCAACAGCTTCACCATCTGTGAACCTGCTCTCATACCACCTGTCACGCCCCCAATTCTTTTTTCCTTTAATTGGTTGGGTGCGGCACTTGCTAAGTAACCAGCATTCTCCATTATTATGTTTCTTTACAAACTACGCCTTCATTCATTTATATTAACCATGAAATACATTATAATGTGCGGAAACCATCATAATAACATGATAAATGATAACATAAACACCAGCAATATGCAAGAGAAGAACTTCTTTTATTATATATGAGAGAATACTACAATGGCCGGAAGCGTCACTCCACCGGCGTTTATAACCGAGGTTGGGCGCCCGCCCGTGCAAGAGCGCACGGCGGTCGCACCACAACACTTCAGCAAATACAACAATACAACTTTTCCCGAACAGGCGGGCGCGTCCGTGCACACCCAGATGAACCACAACCAATGTATCAACCGGCGGGCGGGCGGTCACCCATGCCCTTGCCCTGAACGATCCCCGGGCGGGCGGTTCACCCGCGCCCTCACTTCATGTGCACTCACCCAACGGTCAGGCGGTTCACCCGCTCGCTCAACCCATTTGTGTCTACCCGACAGGCGAGCAGTTCACCTGCGCCCTCAACCGACTGCGCCTTCACCCGATTCCGTGTGCCTCGGCCCGACGGGCGGGCGCATCTCCTATGCGTTCGCTGCGGCTACCAAAGTGCGCACTCCTCTACACAATGAAGACTTGTGCGATGCGATGATGCCTGTAATGCCCTAAGGTTTGTGCAACGGGCGGGCACCGGGCGACCGGGCTAGCGCGCACGACGGGCGTGTGCTGAATGGGCGTGCGACAGTGCATCGCACAAAATGCGATGTTACTTCCGCACAAAATGTGATGAAACCAGACTTGCAACAGAAGGTACGAGCGACGCTTGGAGAATGTGGCCAAGCGTTGGAAGGTTTATATGCGCGTTGAAGAGGCTTGCACGATGGCTAGCCGACACATACAGAAATGGCGTTCGGGGCATGGTTGCGGAGGTTTTGGGGGTCGGCCAAGGGGGTGCCACCCACCTCTCACCCATGTTGCGTTGCCTATATATAAGTGAGCGTGGGGAGCTCATTTCATCATCGAAGAATCATCTTACATCTTCATAGAGCAAGTAGGAACTGCGCTCGAGGGAGGAAGTGCGCACTTACCTTGGAAACTTGTACGAAGGGGTTGTAACTTGGAGATAAACTGAAGGTTGTGCGGAGGTGGTTCTGAGGTGCGGGTTTAGTGCAGATTTGGCAGAGGGTTATAGGTGGGTCATGTGAGCACCGTTATTTGTACGAAGGAAGCTTAAAACTGTTGTAAAGCCAGGTTTCCTATCTTGTAAAATTGACTAAGTGTTGGCTTGGAGTTTGCCAAGCACACTTGTATTGTAAAACTGATATTCTTAATAAACTGTTGGGCAGACTCACATTACGGGGAGTTGCCCCTCCCCTTTATACTTGTTGCAATTGTTGATGTTCTTGTTATTTAATTGCGATGGATAATGAATGAGTATGGGCTTCATTAAGTATAAAGGATAATTACATGTTTACTTGGTTGTGAAACACAAGCTAAGTAATGCGAAGGTGAATTAGGCGTAGTCCATGTGCACGAGTATTGTTAAAAAGAAAGTGTTCGGTGGTGCTGCACCTCGCCGCCATGGTTGAAAGACCACCGTAGGCTTGTGTGCGTGACAGTTGGTGTCAGAGCATAGTTTACTTATGAGGATGGATGGATTCTTGAACGAGTTCAAGATGTGACAGGGATGTTTTGAGAAACAACCGATGGTGGCATGAGGGTGTGCATTCTCATGGTTTGGGCATGATGGTTGGATTAGCTACCCAACTAGTTCAGACATGGGGGCTATAGCATGTACATGATGTGTTAGCATTGTGTTGGAGTATCATGGCAGCAGGTTCACATGGGAACGACACATGATGAGGTCGACACTACATGTTGCAGTAAGCATGTAGCTTGAGATGGAGGGACCAGCCTTCCACAATGGAGCAGCGTGTGGAGATTATGACATGATGGTTGATTGTCATGGATTGAGAGGACTTCTGATTGTTGAGATGAGATGTTGGCACATATGTGTTGACACTTGTTAACACATCATGGGCAATTTTCACATGATGGAGATGATGCACATGATGGAGTGGACACTTTGTTGCAGTGGACATGTAGCTTGATGTTGGAAGGACCAGTCTTCCATGGGGGAGAGCAGCATGGAGAGATTGTTGCAAGTGGCTGGTGGTCATGGACATCTATGACATACTTTGGTATGGACTATCTTGGTGACAGTTGGCCACTTAGATGAGACATGGTGGAGATGGAGACCTACATATGTTGCAAGATGTTTTCCATATATGTGAGGGGAGTCGACATCATGGTTTGATGCTTGGAGTTGGGATGTTGTCGAGGACGACACCGACTTCAGGTGGAGGAGGATGTAACGCCCTAAGGTTTGTGTGACGGGCGGGCGCCGGGCGACCGGGCGGGCGTGCACGACAGGCGTGCGACGTGCGCGTGCTGAACGACCGTGCAACGGTGCATCGCACAAAATGCGACGTTACTTCTGCACAAAATGCGACGAAACCAGACTTGCGACAGAAGGTGCGAGCGACACTTGGAGAATGTGGCCAAGCATTGGAAGGTTTATACGCACGTTGAAGAGGCTTGCACGATGGCTAGCCAACACACACAGAAATGGCATTCGGGGCGTGGTTGTGCAGGTTTTGGGGGTCGGCCAAGGCGCTGCGACCCACCCCTCACCCACGTTGCGTTGCCTATATATAAGTGAGCGTGGGGAGCTCATTTCATCATCGAAGAATTATCTTACATCTTCGCAGAGCAAGTAGGAACTGCACACAAGGGAGGAAGTGCGCACTTCTCATGCGCACTTACCTTGGAAACTTGTACGACGGGGTTGTAACTTGGAGATAAACCGAAGGTTGTGCAGAGGTGGTTCTGAGGTGCGGTTTTAGTGCAGATTTGGCAGAGGGTTATAGGTGGCTCATGTGAGCACCGTTCTTTGTACGAAGGAAGCATAAAACTGTTGTAAAGGCAGGTTACCTATCTTGTAAAATTGACTAAGTGTTGGCTTGGAGTTTGCCAAGCACACTTGTATTGTAAAACTGATATTCTTAATAAACTGTTGGGTAGACTCACATTACGGGGAGTTGCCCCTCCCCTTTAAACTTGTTGCAATTGTTGATGTTCTTATTATTTAATTGCGATGGATAATGAATGAGTATGGGCTTCATTAAGTATAAAGGATAATTACATGTTTACTTGGTTGCGAAACACAAGCTAAGTAATGCGAAGGTGAATTAGGCGTAGTCCATGTGCACGCGTATTGTTAAAAAGAAAGTGTTCGGTGGTGCCGCACCTCGCCGGCACGGTTGAAAGACCACCGTAGGCTTGGAAACCACCGTAGGCTTGGAGGCGTGACAATGCCTTTCCATGAAACGCTCCTCCATATGCTTATACCCTTCGTGCGTGCGACCTCCTTCTTGGCCGACCCACCAAAACGCCTTCGCCCACTTCCAAGCCAACGCCCTCACTCGATGTGTGACACCCCCTCCGCGAGTCGGCTCGCCCATCGCTCTTCCGAGTTTGGGCTTGCCTATAAGCGATGGTTCATGACTTAGTCATTTTCTCAAGTGTGGAGTGCGTGCGCCCAGCGCCATAACGGCAGGGCGTTACAGTCAAGCTCGGATGTGCGATGTTGATGGCAGGATAGGCAGCCCATTACGCTGATAGGCGAGGTTTCTGCCGTTTATGCGAGATATGTGCCTTTTAAATTGAGAACGTTCTGATTTATACCCAAGATCGATTCTCATCCCATTCTCGTCCAGGCACCCTCAAATCATTTTGCGAAATTGTTGAAGCGCCACATACCAGGAGATCGACCCATTGCGGGCTCAAATCATTTTGCGAAATTGTTGAGGCCCCACATACCAGGAGATCGACCCATTGCGGGCTTTAAAAAGCAATGGAGTGTTCGTTTGACCTGTAGCTAAATAGCAACAGCGTCCTTCACAATTACCGTAAGTGCCATCATGATATTTTCTCCGGTGATTTCGAGGTCAATGGTGGGTAAAATTCCTCCAATGAATTTACATGAAATTGGTATGGAGCGGGAGCAACCCCTTTGTGATCACTGGTATAGTCCAAAATATTATGGCAAAAAATCCGAGAAAAGCCATTCCCGACTCGAAGGTATATTAAGGATTGAAAGCAGTAAGATTTTAAAATAGTAAATGCAATCAGTAACGCTCTTCAAACTTATTATTTCAAGATATTAAAATAAAATTACCGAAGTGTAATTGTATTTAAAATGTTTTGGAATAAAATTCCACTCATGCATCCTTAAACGATGAAATAAGATTAGGAAATCTTAGGCCACGTTGACAATAATCGTTTTTAAAATCTTTTGATAAATTGAAATATATCTCACTTTTAAAAACATATTTCAACAACGATGTAGTAATTATATTTTAATATAATTATTTGAATATTTTAAATTTTTATATAAAAACTTTGAAGTTTTCAATAAAGTTAATAGATTTCAATCGTATTTATGACCTTTCTCAATAGGTATAATATATTTTAATTAATTAATAATTTTAAAAATTATTAATTTGAAAAATTAAATATAAGTTTTATAAATTTGGAATCTTTTAATAAAAATAAATATTTAATAATATTATATTAAATAAAATTAAAGTTATTAAAATTTAGTATTTTGGAACTTTTCAAATAAAATTATTGAAGTATAATTACGTTTAAAATAATTTAAATAAATTTGAACATCATATTTGGTCAAAAGAAAAATAGTAACTACCTCTTTTTCATGATGGCTTTTGTCACGCTCTCTTTACATCCCCACTTACATCCCCTCCTTATATTGGGTGTGACTTCCTATGCTCAGGGACTGTAAAGAGTCCATACTACCATAAAGCTAGTCAACCATACATAAATCTAGTCAACCAACTTTAATATTGCGGTTGTTCAAAAGATCGTAGGGTACAATTTTCCAACTTCAACGCTCGGATTCGGCTAAGGCACAAAGCCCTGTTTCGACCCGGGCACCTAGCCCACTGTATTCACGATGAGCTAGGGGAGAGTCCCTCATTAATGATAGCCACACATCGACTCAATGCCTTTTAGTTTTGGCGAGAAAAAATTATAGGGTAAAAACTTTTTACAATTTTTGGATAAACTTTAATTTATTTTTATTCAAAGTTTTGAAGAAGGCTAGTATAGATTTATCTTAACCATAGATTTATCAAATGCCGAAAAGGGATCAAATCTCTTGTTAAAATGGATTTGTAATGATATTTGTGTAGTCTTAATATCCAATGGAAGATAGGGTATGTGACTACATAACTTAAACATATAATTCCAATGAATCTTTGTATAATTTTGCACAAAGACAACTTAAAAATATACCTGAAAATAAAATAAATAAATAAATAATCTAGAGAATGTCTTACAATAAGATTTTTTTAACAAAACAATTTTTTTTTTCATTTGCTCTGGTCTCTAGTTAATGTGAGTCTCTAGTTAATGTGAGTCTATTGGCATGCTTAGCATATGGTTTGAGTAGCTTGGCCTCACCCAAGGATCACACCCATCTTGGGCTACATCAGCCGCTGGGATTTTTTCCATGGGGCTTTGAATTTGTGTCCTTGTCACCACAAAGTGTCTTAACAAAAAAACATGTCACCATCTATTATAGGCTTTGTGTGCATGTATAGAGAGGGGGAAAACCCTAGGATGTATACTAAAATATTATTATTAATAATAATATCTTTTAAATAAAATATATTTTTTTTGTCAAACAATTGAATTAAGTGTACAACTTCCTTTTATGTAGCTCTTGTATTATAATAGTTGGTTCCATGGCCAAACCATTTACATGCTTTTGTGCTTTTGTGATTTCAAAGGTTTCAATATTCCAGTATATCCATGTCATAATTTTCTTGCATGTGAAATATTTTTGGACTACAATTTTACATTGATATCCACCATTTATTCTTTGAAAAAATCCCCAAAATAATACATATTTACATTAAATAAAGACATTGAAAAACCGTGGACAACCCAAATTTTACAGCAATTACCAAATTCCCTTCAATGGAACATAATGTATATTCTCCACACGCATTATCTTCACCAGCCTCAGATGCCTTCTTTTTGCTTCTTGCTCCATGGCCTACATTTTTATGCTTAACACCGAAATCACCAACTAACGGGACTAACAATTAAACCTCTAAACATCAACTTTCACCAACTAACGGCATTAACGATTAAACCTCTAAACATACCAACTTTTTATCCATTTTTATTGCAACCATTCACATCGTTTCTCCAGTAGTTGAAACGCCTGGACAACCCAACTTTTGCAGAAATTGCCAAATTCGTTTCAATGCCACACCATGTATATTCTCCACACGCATTATCTTCACGAGCCTCAGTCTACATTTTTATGGTTAACACCGAAATTACCAACTAACAGGATTAACAATTAAGCTTCCAAACGGAGCAACTTTTTATCTATTTTTATTGTAACCATTCACATCGTTTCTCTAGTAGTTGAAATCTAGCTTCCATTTTTGCTCTCCACCAAACTCTAATTTTTTCTGGATAACTCAATTATTCCTTTCAATGCCTTGAACAAATTTTTCGTTAACTGCTTCGAGTGATTCACATATTTCACCAAAAGAAGCTCCACAAAAAACTCGTCATAACTAGCCATTCCTTGCCTTTCCATACTTCTCTTGCAGAATAACAAGGATAAGCTCAAGAAAACAAAAAAAATGGTGATAATTGTGCTCAAATGGTTGGTGAAATGATCCAATTCACAACCTATTTATAACTAATCATGTTCCCCAACTTACTTTTAATTCGACGCATACTTGTTAACCATGGACAAAGAATGTTGTAAACCCCCCTCCATGCAATGGACATGAGTACCACCTATGACATAAGTCAAGGTCTCCACGATAATTTCTCCGGCTGTGACTAGTATTTCAATCAAATTAGATTCCCCACATTTCAAGGAATGGTCTACATGGACAACTAATTCATTTTTTAACAAATGAGTGAGTCTCTTGGAAGAGGAGAGATAATCCTCTCGACTTGAATTGTTTCAAAAGTCTTCCTAGCCTCAACATTGTCTTTTGATGGGAAATTTTATCATCATCTAGATGCCCATATGTGATAAAAAATGATTCTCTTAAATTTCTCCAGTTGCAAAGCAATTCTATGCAGTGTTGGAGAATTAGAAGGGTCTTTTTCGGACTTTATTTTATAAACTTGTCTTAAGAGAAGCATTGGCTCTTCTAAAATCGTCATTTTCCTTATTTATTTATTGATGGGAAGACTTAGTTTTTTCCAAAGAGTCAAATATTCAACTTAGTTATTAGATGAAATTCTCAATCCTTAATCATAACTGATCTCTAATTGTTCATCTCGGAAAAAATTACACCAACCACACCTGTTTCCCCTTATTAAGATCAGTTTTATTAAGAAGCACTTGATTTTTCTTAATTACTTCTTCTCTTTGAGCATTGTAATAATTTACTTTATTCGACAAAAAGATATTATTTCTTAATCCTTTTTTTATAAATACACATACAAGAATTATACATATTCTTCATACATGAAAGTAATAATATAAGATTACTTTCACATTGAATTACTTTATCACTTTGAAGTTGATATAAAATTATGTTAGTGAATATGGATATCCATTTATTTTTTTTATAGCTGAAAGTTATACTATAATATTTTTCCCACTCCCTCCATACTAGTTGCAATGTAAATGATAAACCAAGTAAGGATAGTCAAAATAAGATTATTAATGTTTTAAAATTCAAACAAAATTTGTATATTCAATTTTTTTATGTAGCCTACATTGTTTTCTTTATTTAGAAAATATTTTATTTTTATTTTAAAGGAGACAAATGTCAACTTGGAATTGAACTTGGAATTGAGCATGAAAGAATTATACTAACTTTCATACTAAACTATAAAATATCTCTTAAAGAATTAATAAATTTTGAAAAATTTTAACTATATTTAATTATTATTATTATTTTTTAATAAAATAACTAAAATTAATTATATTCAAACATTGAAATAAATTGGCCAATACAATTATTTTGGATACTTTTCAAATTAATTTGTAAGTTTATATATATCTACTTTCCAAAAAATGTAATTTCCAAAAAAGGTAATTTCAAAAAAAACATTTTTTAATATTTTAACGTGCTAAGTAAAACCAAAACTCTTAAAATTTGTTATTTCTTGAAATTATTATAATAAGATTAAAATGTTTTCGGAACATTTTGAGTAACAATTTGTCTTGAGAAGAACAAGGATAGTTGTATTAATGAAAATTTTAGTTGAGGTGGAAAATTACATTATAAGTAGGTCTATTTCTATTAATTAATTTACAATTTTATTTTTCTAACAAATGCATACTGCATAAAAAAATTCAATTCTTTAAGATCAAAGCTAATACTTTTACAATATTTATGCGAACAAAAATATTTGAAATTACATGGAATTTACAGACTAAGTTTCTTAGTATCTGTATGAGGGATGGCATGACTAGGTCTAAATCACCTCATTTGAGGGGACAAACTTTCGTTAAGATTGACCAAATTTTGTGCTTCATTATTGATGATATTTATTGAGGAAGAGGGTTTCAATCATTTCTTGTTGACAATAGAATGACGATATTCTAATTATGGATGAAGACTAGAGAGCTCACACTTGTTTATGCACATCAAGGTTTGGTGCCCAACAAACAAATCCATAGTTGTGCTCATACTAGAGACCAATTTCTTATTTCATAGCTACATGGAGATAATTTATTCTTAAATATATATAATTTGCACCATTATCTACTTATATTCCTCATTCAATAACCTTTGCATGGTTCCATGTATCCACTTATTCACTCTATATCATCTAATTAGAATGAGTGGGAATATGAAAGATTTTATACTCCAAATATAATCTCTAGCCAAAATTTTAGTGTGTCCTTGTGTATTTTATGTTTCTAATCACTTAGAGACTTTCATGTTAGTGATTGTCCTAGGGTGATGGTCATTAATGGTAATAATTTCTACAGTGTTGTTGTTCCTAGAGCAAGATCAATAAAGTACACACCACGGTATTTCTTCCTAGAGGATTAAAAGACCTCAAGATTAAACAAGGTCTTGTAGTTTCATTAATGAGGAGTCAAGGGTGGTTCTTTATTTTCTACGAGTTCCCCCCCCCCCCTCCCCCCCCAATCAAAGCATCAAGGATGAGAGGTTGTGATGCTTGAGTAAATAACCATGAACACTCCCAATTCTCCTAGGCATGACTTATACTAACCAGATTTGACCACTGAATACATACCCATATGTCCAGAGAAGGAGAAAATTCCAAAAATAGATGTCTAACGTAACATTGCTTACCCCCCAAAGAGAAAATTAAGTTTCTCTTCCTTGCCTCAAACCCTATGAGATGTTAACTCTCCTTTCTTCATATATTGTTTGTCATATTGATCAAGAATACACTGGAAAGATGGAAGTGGCACTCCCTTATACTAACAATTAGCTTTACTATATTGTAACAACTGAGATCTTTGTTTGTAACTTACATGTGCACACTAAATAGATATACAATTTTAAAAGTATATGTATATTAGGTTGTATTTTTACCATTCTATACCATGTTTAAATTTTTTCGGCCCTTTGAGTCCAAAGCACTCTTGTCTATAGAGAGAAAAATCTAAAGCACAACATTAGACACCAAAAAAACTAACTCACAAAAACATTGATCTATGTGCTCTATTTCATGAGGATTGAATTGGAAATGCGGAAAAGAGCTCATAATTATAGACAGGAGGATTTTTTAAACTAACAATATGCCCACTACAAGATTTCCATGATGCATCAAGTATCATATTTGATAAAGAAAATAAAATTAGATGTAAACTCCAAGTTGAATAATCCATGTAGAGTTTGAATGTAAATGTACATTAAAATAGATATATAATATTTAATAAGTTGTAACTATCTATTTCATAGATAGTCTCATCAAATGAAATAGTCATATTTTCCGACAATATTTTAACTAAAATGTTTGAATTGTTTAATCCTTCCAATGATAAAAGAGAGACCAAGGAACAATATTGTCTACTAGACAAGCAATGGGAAAAATCGCTAGTTCCCATTCTCCTTCCTTGCATAAATTATGCTACACTCAAAATAAACACAAACATTTAAAATTTCTTAGAGATTCACAAGTCAACCATCCATCAAGCATCATAACCGTGATGATTTTTCAATGTTAGTTTCTAGAAAAAGAGGAAAGAACATAAGGCCATCAACACCAATTTTATGTGTTTCCTGTGTTGGATGAATGGTGTTGCCATTGATGTCAACCTAGGATGTCTTCCTAAGGACTCAATAATGGAGTTAATTTTGTTTTCATTTATGTAAAAAAATAGACAAAAAAATATAAATAAATAAAAGAAAAGAAAAGAAAAACAAAACGATAAAACTTCCTCATTTAATAAAGGAGGTGATTGATTAAACTTGAAATCTTTTCTCATTTATTGTAGAAGGTGACTGATTAAGTTTGAAAACATCTTTATCATTTATTGAAGAAGGTGATTTATTAATGTGGAAAAGGTATCTTATTTATTAAAGAATGTGATATGTTTAGTTTGAAAATATCTCTCATTTAATGAAGATGATGGTGGATCGAGTTAAGGAGGAAATTATTTTAATCACTCCAAAGAATTATTTATAGGAGAAAGATATGTGATAGTGAGTTGGTTCCTTTGATAAGGAGAGATATTGTGGAGCATTGACAACCAATAGTTGAGGAGTGATATAGCCATGGTATATTGCTAAAGGAGAGCGGTTTTATTTCAGAGTTTTGTGTGCACACTTCAAAAAATGTTTAATTAAGGAACTTGATTAAGGAGATTGTTCCTACAGTGGAGATTGTATATTAGCATGTTTTCTATGACACATTTGTATTTCTAGCATCATGTATGGAGGGAATAATAGTCAGGAAGATTTTGTTAAATTCTTATTGCAAAAAAATTATATGGCTATAACATTGGAGTTTATATCTTGTATGTTTGTTATGGTTGAGACATGGATGATTTTTCTGATCATATTTTTTATGTTGATGACAGAGTTCTGTTGAAAGTATATATGTTAGGGGTTTTATTGTCTTTGATTTATTCCATCATATGCATTTCTTATGCAAAGTACATTTGTATTGCAAATGTCATTTTTGCCCAGATTCTTGAGTATTTGATTGTATTGCAGAGAGATATTGTGTTCAAAGAGATTGTATTTAGTTTGAGCACATGCATATTGTGAGTCTAGTATGAAAATGGATGAGATGTCGCTCACTAATGTTTGATGTCAAATAATAGTGATCTAGTTTGAAAATTGTGAAATGTGGTTCGTAGAGGAGTTTGAAGGTTGGGTCATTTAGTGAAGCAAGTAGTGGCTTGTTGTGATAGGGTGTAGTGGCATCCTTAAGGTAGAGGAATGAGAACCTAGGAATGGTGGCTTCCATCCAATATTTCCTGGAGGGACTTGGGTGTTCGGGCATCTAGTAGGTGGTGTCCTACAATGTCTGGATGTGGTGGCTTTAGACAAATTTCATACATGTAGTGGCTAGAGCGATTTGTGGTTGAAAGGATTGTCAAGTTTTGGCCTAAGGATTGGTGGTCGTGAGTAATTATATGTAAACTAATATTTTTATGATATCAATATAACCAAAAGAAGGCATAATTAGTGGTGGTTTTTCCTAATTGGGTCTTATACATCAAATATTGTGTCCCTTTTGTATAATGGATTTTATATTTTGATCATTCATGATCGCATGGTTTATATGTTTATATGATAATTTGTATTTTGCACATATGTTTCACATTCTTATGGTGTTTTTTGGCGTAATGTTATGTTAATCGATGAGTGATGTATTGATGTGAAATGGAAGTAAAAATGAACTTAAAAGTGATTCATTTATACACTATTCATTCACTACACCCCTCTCCATAGTGTCAACTTTCCAATGAGTGATATTAGAGTGAGGGACCTTGGTTGTAGCTAAATTCTAAAAAGTCAATCAGGGGAGTGTTGGTAAAAGAATTTGAATTTTCTTTACAATGAAGCCTCGACGAGTATCTTTTCTCACTACTAAAAGTTTCAAGGTATGGCATGAAAATGTTAAATCTCAATTGTTAGCTCATGGATATAAAACTTGGAAGTTAGTATGTAAAGGATGTGGCAAGGATCCACTTCCACCTAAAGTGATGTAGTAGAATGCTCAAGGGAGATTTATTATTTATGAATGTCTCGATAATGCAAAATTGGAGAAATTAGTAGATCTGAAATATGCTAAGGATATTTAGGAAAGACTGGAAGACTTTTTTGGAGGTGATAGTAAAAGTAATGGATAACGAAAAGGTCAAAAAGCAAAGTAAGAAGAAAATAAAGAAGATGGACCCCTAGGATAAATACTCTCAAGTAGGAGAGTCTCATTCCCCTTGTGTGAATAGTTCAATAGATTATGAGAAGAGATCATAAAGGGAAGAACCAAGTGTGCTCCAATGCAATAGATCTAAAAGTATAATTTTAGATTAATTATTTTTGAGTTATGATGTAGATAGATTTGATGTTAGTTTTTTTTATTCAAACACTCATGTTGACGAATGTGATAAATTGATACTTCTTCAAGTTGAATATGACTCAACTATTGATGAAATAGAGAAATTATTTGTTGAAGTTAGTTGACTGACAATTGCATGTCGAGACCATGATAATTTGACATATGTTTTTTATGAAAAATAAAATGAGCTTTAATGAGAGGTTCTTATCATGAAGATTCAACTTCAAGAAGCCAACATGATTGTGGATGTTATGGCAAGTTAGAAAAAAGAGAGTCTCATTGAATAGCTTGAAGGTGAAGTTATCAAGTTGAGAAAGAAACTTGAAGAAAAGGACAACTAATTGAAGCAAGAAATGAGTACGAAGGACTTAGACAATTTTTTTAAGAGGTGAGGCTCTACCATTATTAGATCTAGTATTGGTTTTAAAAAGGGAGAGTCCAACTCATATTCATGTAAGAACAACAATATAGAACCAAAAGGGCATTTAAAAACAATAGCAAAAACAAGAGTAGAAAAGGAGGAATGAAGTAGAAGACCCAACAATAGCCAAGAAGAAAACCTTAAGGAGCATATTCCATTAGAATACTACTCACTCCTAGGTTTAAATATTGTGACAGATCTGTCGAATTTCAAAGGAATCAAAGCCACATTGTCCCTTTGACAGGTGAGGTAGATTGTTATTCCTATCAAAATTATGGTCATGTGGTAGCAAACTGCAGGCACATTGCAGAGGCATAAATTTTAGATCTAATCAATAGTTTGGTAAGCCAAGAAGATCACCCATAAAGTATACTTATACATTTAATGGTTTTTGTTTCTCATGTAACCTATTTGGGAACAAGGTGGTTGATTGCAAATTTAGCCCATGTAGAAGAGGCATGTCTTATGTGAGCTATAGAAATTCCTTGTAGATTCAAATTGCTAATTATAATTTATTAAAAGAATAGACATGAATCTACTCTACTCATCAGCAGAAACAATTAAACAATCATGAAATCCTAAAGCATACAAGAGAAAGAATCCAATCAACACATTACACAATGATTTCCTCAGGATAGCCACAGCTAAAAACCCCTGTTATCTATACATTGCATTAGTCAGAAAATAAGAGAAGATTACAATGCTTTTCTCAATCTTGAGCAACCTCTACACTATCTCTATCTATCTCATGGCTTCCTAGACAAGCCCAAGACAATAATTAACCAAATTTTGGCTTGCCCAAATCCCTATTTTATAGTGTTTTTTCATTAGGAATTGACCCCCTATTACTTGGAGAAATTCCTCAATATCAATTGCACAATCCTCATAGGCATTCCTCTAACTACATGCACTACCTGTATAATTCAGATTATTATACAATTTATAGTACATTGTCCTGGAACTCCAATTGAAACTGGGTAACTCTCATATCTTTCATGCATGAGTTATTTATGAGTGTGTCATTCGTTGGTTGGTTAAACACATGAAGCAGCGCCCCACTGTCTAACCCCTACTAGTTCCTCCATCAGTTGGAACTAGTTTAACTAACTTTAACTTAATTCAACTAAATTAATTGATTACACGTTAAAATAAACTCAACTAGGGCTCCTATAATGTAGGAGACGTTCTATATGACACTAGTTAGACCCTCAACTCAAATTAACTGAACCAACTAAGTCAATTTATTTGAGTTAACTCGTATAATTTTTCTAGTGATGTGGAACTACACTTTTATCAATTACAATCAAGCTTTCCTCCAACCCAAAAGTTTCACAAGTAATTGATATTCTAGTAGATGATATCATTGAATTCTATGGTTTAATTTTAAGTAGGTATTGGTCTCAAAAGTTACATAGATACTTTGCAACTGATTGGTCTCATATGTGGTTGCCATAGAATGGTAAGCCTAACCAAATTAGAGTAGACTGTGAGAAATTCGTGAAGTACACAGTCACTGATCTAGAGGGGAGCAATGAGCCAGTAGATTTCACCAATAATATCATCGGAAACTACTCAGTTGAGTCATTCTTGGGATCCTTTGATGCACAAAGATATCCCTTTCTGGATAATTCTATAGTACCTCAGGTAGAAATTTTTTCGCAAATAGACTCTTCCAAATGTATAGACATAGTCGATAAACTTGTAGATAATTCATTATTCTAGAACCTTTATTTTGATGGTTTCAATTCTGAAGATGGTGCAGGTGCTGGATGTATCTTAATCAACCCGTAAGGAGAGAAAACAATGTTAGCCTGTAGGCTTGAATTTCAATGCACTAATAATAATGCGGAATATTAGGCATTAAGTCAAGGGCTATACAAAGCCATTGGCCTTGATGTCAAGTATTCGCAAGTATGTGGAGACACTGAGATAGTTACTAAACAGGTAAGAAACACAATCCATTGTGTGTCTAGGTATCTCAAATATTATCAATCCCTAGCTAGAATCTTACTTCTTACTTCACTACTTTTTTAACATTTCTTCAGTCCCTAGGTTACAAAATACAAGTGTTGATTTACTTGCTAATGTAGCATCTAAGATTATACCTTAAGAGGAATTTAGTCTAGATAGATTTTCTATAGAGTTAACTTTTAGACCATCCACCCCTGATAATGTAACAAATTGGAGAGTGTTCAATAATGATGTTGATATAATTCATTTCCTTACATCAAAAGGATCTTATGAGGAAAAAATCATAGATGAACATGAATATGACTTGCAAATCAACCATAAAAAATATCAAAATTTAATTGCAAAATATGTAGTCAAGATGGAAGATCTCTATGATTTGAAAGACAAATTTAAAAGGATTACCAACTCCAAGGCTCAAAGTTATACTTTCAGATTTGAAGTGGTAAACCTAGGCACATCTGAAAAGCCTCAAAACGTCAATGTAGTTCTTGGTTTATCATCTGAAGAAAGGATATCATTCATCCAACTATTGAAAACATATAAATTTGTCTTTGCCTGGGATTATTTGAATCTCAAAACCTATGAAACCTATGTAATTCAACACACTGTACCGGTGACCTCTAATCAGAAGCTAGTTCTTAGAAATATTAATCCAAACCTTGAAAGCCAAATAAAATCTGAATTAAACAAACTTTTGAAAGAAAAGATAATCTTTCCCATTAGACACTCAAAATGTGTATCAAATATGGTTCATGTCAGGAAAAGGAATGGAGATGTTAGGATTTGTATTGACTTTAGGAACTTAAATAGATCTTTTCAAAAGGATAAATTTCCTTTTCCTATCATGGAGAAAATATTGCAATCAGTTGTAGGCTCTGAGTTAATGTCCTTTCTAGATGGATTTTCAGTAATGACAAACTAAATAAAACATTCAAGACCAAGTGGGAAACATACACTTATCAGAAGATGCCTTTTGGACTTATCAATGCAGGTGCTACATTTAAATGCACCATAGATATTTCTTTTAAAGGTCTGATTAAAAAATCCATTGTTATTTACCTAGATGACATTACAATCTACTCTAGGAACAGAAACAATCATTTGAATAACCTAAATCATATTTTTGAAAGATGCAAGAATTATGGAATTTTTGTAAATCCCAAAGAATCATACTTTGCATTAGCAGAAGGAAAACTTCTCGGGTTCATAGTGTCCAAGAAAGGAATTTATATTGATCCTAATGGGATCCAAGAAATTGAAAAGATTCCTCTCCCACATAACAAAAATACCATGCAATCATTCCTAGGCCAGTTTAATTTTGTAAATATATTTGTTCCTGACTTTTCACAGATTGTTTTACCCCTTCAATCAGTGATAAGAAAGAATATAGTATTCAAATGGGGTAAAAATGAAAGAGAGTCATTTGAGTTAATTAAAAAAGCTATTATCAATGCTACTTCTTTAATACCTCTAGACTTTCTTAAACCTTTTGTATTATGCACATTTTCATCCGATACATCATATGTAGCATTTTTAACATATCTAAACGATCAAAACATCGAGGCACCTATCTCTTTTTTCAGTTCCAATTTACAGGGTGCCAAGCTAAACTACTCAGTTGTTGAGAAATAAGATTTTTTTGTCTTTAAAACCTTAAAAAATTGCAAACCTTTTCTCCTCAGAACTCATAAAAAAATAGTAGTACCTTACCCCGCAATAAGGAAATTATTGACTCAAAGAGAAGTACGAGAGAGAAGAGCAAATTGGGTCACTGCACTTCAAGAGTACAATGTGGAAATCCATCCAACTAAAATTGTTAGGGGCCAAGGTTTTTGCAGAATGCTAACTGGAGCTTCCCATTTATCAATAAATAAGACCAAGGTAATGAAGTGCAAATATCAGAGGTAAGCCTCAATGATGCACAATCACAGTATGATGATTTGAAGTTTTATTTAAAGAATGTATATGCTCCTATGCATCTCAATTACAAAACAAAGTGTGCTTTAAGGTTGAAATCAAATCAATATGAATTAATTGATGATGTAGTATTTAGAAAAAATTATGATTCAATATTATTAACATTTCTAGAAAAACCTGAAGCTAAAAAGGTTATGCAGGAGTTACATGATGGACTAGCTTGAGGTGATTTTGGAGGAAATACCACAACTCACAAAATCCTACATGCAGGTTATTATTGGCCAACACTATTTAAGGATGCACATGACTATGCAAGAAGATGCAAAATTTGTCAAACTGCAGCTGGAAGAGAAAAGAAACCAGCATTCCCATTATAATAAATGAATGTCCAACAACCATTTGAACAATGGGGATTATATGTAATTGGTGAGATTGTTCCTAACTCTTCCAAGCAGCACAAGAACATCCTTATAGCTACTGATTATTTCATGAAATGGGTAGAAGCTATCCCACTAAAGGTAGTTAACACATAAAGTATTATAGACTTTATTGATCAATACATAATCACTAGGTTTGGTGTACCTACAACTTTAATGTTTGATAATGCATCTTATTTTTCTGGAAGCACTATGGTAGAATTTTCCTTAAGAAGAGGTTTCAAATTCAAGTATTCAGCTAACTATTATCCAAAGGGTAATGGATTAGTTAAATCAACAAACAAAAACCTTATCAGAATCTTCAAGCAAACTATATACCAAAATCATAGGAATTGGCACAAGGCATTGACATTTTCTCTTTGGGTAGATAGAATAACACATAAGACCTCAATTAGTTATTCTCCTTTTGGTTTAGTTTATGGAAAATAAGAAGTTGTCCCCACAAACATAGCGATCTCGTCTCTCGCCCTAGTGCACTTTATTAATGAAAATCCTTCATCTTCTCCTCAAGAAAGACAATTTTAGATCCTTAAGCTTGAAGAAGAAAGAGAAAAAGATAAAGCCACCCATTCCCATCATCAATAGTTAGTCAAAGCCTCTTTTGATACAACCTCTACCAGTCATAAAAACATTGAAGTAGGTGATATGGTTTTGAAATGGGACAAAGCACATGAGGAAAAGGGAAAACACACCAAATTCCAAATTTTGTGGCTTGGACCATTCCAAATAATTCAGAAAATTGGTCCATCAACATTTATTTTACAAGACTTGTGAGGTAGAATAGATTTTTTTCCTGTTAATGGGAAAATTTTGAAAAAATATTTCTCTTAGAAAACAACCTCTTGTAATTTTGTATCATATCGTCCTTAAGATTCTTAGGAGAAATAAAAGTTAAATAGTATCTACTTTTGGCTTCTAAAAATAAAGTCTCTGAGAATACTTCGATTTTTCACTTCTATAAATAGGAAAAGTTAAAGAAATAATTAAAGCATTTCAATATCAAAATGAACCCTATTTATTTGGAAAAACTTGACCTTGTTAAAAACACTTATTCTATGAACAAGCTCTTACCTTTATAAAGTATAGATGTTTTGTTATTAGTCAAGAAAATAATCTTTAACCTACTAAGGACTCTCTATAGATAATTATTTCAAAACTCTATTATTATCATCCAAAAACTCTTAAAAAAAGCCAATGATTCACCCCATCTGATAAAATTTTATTTTTTCATAGTGTAATTAAAAAATATGCAAAACTTAAAAGATAATAAGTCTCATTACGAGCTTATTTACCATGATCATAGGGGAATAATTAAACTGATATCACCAATACTACATATCAAAACAGGGTAATAGCCAATGGTCTAATCAATCAAAGGACAAGGGGTCTCATCAAGAGACATCTTGTTCAGTCTAATTACAACTAGTGAATGTCATTTTCATTATTGGGTTACCAAGCCTAGACAATCTCTTTTAAGAAACTTAAAAATAAAAATTACATAAAAGGAATAAAGAAGATCCAAATGAGAAATAAAGCAAATGAATATCATTTTGAATTCTGAAAATTGCTTCAGATGGGACAATGAATCATTGTTGGTTAAAAGATAACCCTACCAACGCTATGAACGCCTGCTCGTAGCAGAGGCTATATCTATGATAAATGAGTAAACCATAAAAACGAATTTGTAGAAGAAACCTACTACATCTCTTTAAATCTTAATATAGACTAATGCAAACATTTGTATTTTTATCATTACAAGAGTAAAGTAGTTGAATAATTAAATTAAGTTACTGATTATGATTTCAAAGAAATGTTGTTTGGTTTGTAAATCATGTAATTATTATTCCTATAACTCTTCTAATTTTGAAAGTTTTAGATATTTCAAAATAGCAATCAGAGATAGTTGGTTCTCCCAAGTGAATTACAAATTGTTGTACTATGTAACAACACTGCCATTTATAGGGATTAATAGTTAGTTTTTGACATATAAATGGGGACCCTTTCAAATTTTTAGCTTTTGAAAATAAGTGCTAACTCTAAAATTTTCCTTAAGCCTTTATAATAGAACCCAGACTTAAAATTTTATCATCGCAAATCCCATCTCTCAGTTTTCCATGGGACAACTATTAACATCCTAAAGAAAATCCTGAAATGCGATATGTGAAGTATCCACTACGATTTTCTGATCACGACACTCTAAGAATATGCGATCGCATTTCGCAAATCGCAATTTACCAAGGCATGCCACTGTGTTATCCCTTAAAAGTTGTGGAATGTGATATTGTGATGTTCCGCAATCACCTTTCACATTATCTACGAACAGTTCTATGTTCATCATTTGAAAGTAGCGATGCAGAAAATTAGAAGTAAAGTGTGGGAAGTTATTGAGTTTTTATGAAATATCAAGTAGGTTGATAGGGAAATTATTGTTTAGCAGCTCAAAGAGATAAGTTAATATTTTGAAGTCACGCCTAGTTAATATAGGGATTGCATTCAAATCTTCCCATGATTCAAGTCATTTCAAAGAGCTCTTCAGCCTTAATTTCCCTACAATGTTTACTATGATATATCTCTCTTTCATTTCAGGAAAGCTTTAAAAGATATGTCCTTACGGAAAGTAATGCAAAAACAAAAGCAATAAAGTGTTTCAGAATCTGAGGTTACAAAGATGTCGCCCATATTTTCTGAACCGGTTTGCAATGTTGATGGAGGAGCAATGGCATGGGAATATATATATAATAGACTTGAAAATGAGCAGCTTGAAGTTACTGTTACCAAGGCAACAACAGATTCAATACTACCCTCGACAGCTCAATTCAGGGATGCTGCTTTCTCTTTTCTTCATAGAATAGGAGCAAGAGCCGAGATACTACCATACACGGATATGGTTATATGGGTAGTGGAGAATTTCAATATTGAAGATAAACAATTCAAGAATTCAAAGATGGATCTGATGGGATCATTTAAAACCGAAGATTTGAAACAAATGTATCATCTTCCCGACCCTTAGGACATATATGATAGATCATTTTTGGCCAAGTTCACGAAAGAGAATGAAGAACCCTTTAAGATGATTCAGGGGTGGAGAGTCTTAGAAAAAAAAATCAAATATGTCAAGATGGGTATGTACCCCATAGCTTCTTTAGCAAATCCCCATAACTATGCAGCCTCAATGTTATGTAGATTGTATGGAATTCCTAATAATACCAAGTTCTCTATAGAATGGGTCCCTTTAATCAATGCATGTATCAATTCTCATATAACGAATTGGGCTACTATCCTATCCGACAACTTAGCTACGACTATTTATGAATATCGTCAAAACAGATCCACATCCATAGAAATCTTTCCTCCATTTTTTACGAGTGCTTATATCATGGACTCTATATGTTGTTGTACTAAGTTTCCAATTATGGGTTGGAAATGGAGCTTGCAAGACCCATACCCCATCCATCTCAGTCACAGACAAATGTGGGAATATTGTTTTATACCCCACTTTTACAAGATATGCAATGGTGTTATGCTACCATTACATCAAATTATTTCTGATAAAAAGGGCTTGAGACTTTCTAAGGAGGACGCTACAGACCTTCTTGTAGTAGGCAAGCACTTTGCTAAGAAATGGTTCACTTATACTACAGTTTACGGTGGTACAACAAAACCACATGTACTTCCTTTATATGTCGCTGACAAGCTATTATCCAGAGAAATAGCTCACCAAAGTATTGGAAAAGGCTTAACCAAGACAGTGAAAGATATGAAAAAATCACTATCGCCACCCTTTCCCATCCAGTGCGGTGTTTTTTCATTGGCAAACTTCAACCATGCAAACAAAGAATTATAGAACTTAGAGAGGCTCAGGCTGGCTACTCTGCCAAAGAGGCAACTTGACGAAGAGAAAGTAGCACACAGTTTTACTATATTAGTAAAGGTCAAACCCTTCATCCATGAAGTTCATGAATTTGAATATTTATTACAATCATCTCAGTCATTTGAACAAGCATTCAATTGGGCAAAGGTGAATTTGAATCTTGATGACTTCAAAAGGTTTCAGAAATTTAGAAATCATAGGCTTGAAATGATCGCTTTGGATTTGTTAAGAGCTGATGACAAACCTACGCCTAGTGTGACCATTAACAATGAGGAACCAAATTCTCAAACAAAATCTCAGAAGAATGTAGCCCAAAACATAAGGAAGACATAGGAAACAGAGGCTACAGTAGAATCTAGCAAAAGGTTAGCTAAGAAACAAGTCAAAACTGACCTAACTCAGGATACTGATCCCAAAGGTGAAACCAAGGATATGGAGCAGGAATATGGGACCAATTTAATAAGAAACTCCAAGATACTTCCAAAGGAACAGATGTCTAAGAAAATACAGGATATCATACTCCACAGAAAACTCAGAAAGTTTCAGAGTCTGAGCCAATGAATGAACAAGGGACAAATTCACAGAATGCTGAAATCATACCTACATTTCCGACATTTGAGATTATCCTAAAGGTTACATAAATACGTCCTTTATATGTATTCTACAGCCCATTGCATAAGGTTGTAGTAAGAAGTCAGAGGAAGAGAAGGAGAGGTGAAACACCTAAAATCTCACTAGGGAATGAACCAATGGATATAGTCTGGAAGGATATTCCTTCAAATACAACTGAAAATTTAACTAGGTTGTCACAATTTGCAGGGGCATATGCTACTGCCACCATTGATAAGGCCACAAAAAGTATTTGTTTCGTTAAAATAAAGAGAAGAAAGGATAGCACAACTTTAACAACCACTGGAAATCAAGAAAACAAATGTGAACAAGCAAGCCACAAAACAAATAGTTCAATTGCAGCAAAATATGGAAGTACTTAAGATAAGCCACGAAGAAGATATCTTAGCAAAGAATATGCAAATCCAAGAGATGCAAGAGACTCTGACGAAATATAAATATGTCCCCACTATTCATGAGTTCATCAAAGAGCCATTGGAGCTAAACTCCATTATGTCAAAACAACAAGATCTATTTTGCCAGAAAATGTCCAATATCACCCCTTATTTGAATACCAGTGATCAATTAATAGATAAGGGAATTGATTAGAGAACTGAGTTTAATGACTTAAATACTAAGATCTCTAACTATATTGAATGGGAAGAATTTGAAGAAGGAAGAAGCGATAATATGCCAGAGATTAAAGAAACACACAAAGACATATTATTTACATATTGGGATGCACAGATTAAGCAGGCAGAATTAGCAGTAGCAAGAGAAGCAAGAGTGGCAAAGAATATAATAAAGGCAATCAATCATACTTTTCACACCACCAACTTGATAAAGGAAGTTGATGCAAAGTCACTGCCAAATATGAAAGACTTGGATAAAATCTAGAAAGCAAAAATGAAAGCCCAAAGAGAGGCAATCACAAAATTATCAAAGATCGACTAGGAGGCATATTGGCAATTTCTTGTCAAACCCCACAACCAAATTATGACACTGAATTTTTCACTCAATTCAACGCAAAGAATGTTGCCACCTCTTACATATGCCATCTTTATAGGAAAGGTCAGAACATAATTCTGAGCACCTCCTCAAGTAATACCCATGTCCAACATATGCGACCTCAAGGAAAAGCTGGCAGAGAGCAAGACATTTTCATAACCTCGAGTCATCAAATCGATTTTATTTTTAGAGTTAGTTACTAGTTAAGAGGAAGGTTGTTTCAAATATCGTCAGATATTTTGTATAATCTATTTTTAAACTTTAGTTAGATAGTATTTATACCCTTCTCATGCATTTAGAGAAGGGTCAACAATTTTATCAAAAACCATTTGCAAAGAATGAACTTTTGTAATTTTATAGATGCCTTGATGAAATTATGGAACATGGTCATTACTTTTGAATATCAAACTATTTTCTACTGTTGATGCACTTTTGTATGCTTGGAGAATAATTTGATTGGAGAAAGGAGTTGATCTATGTCACTAGTCAAATGAGCAGAGCCTCACACATATGGTACTTTTATCTTGTATGATCAGTTTTTTTTTATTAAATTAGTGATAACATTTCATTTTATGAATTATATATGGACTATGTTCTTTCTATTATGTGTTAATTGCACTATTGTATAGTTCTTAGCTGAAAGAGTTTATTTTCGTATATGATCATTAAATAAATGCGATATAATTTCCACATTTCTTTGACTAACTATTTAGTCAAAGAAATTATCTTTACATATTATCATCTCTGTTTAACATGTGAATGATCTTTATTACCACGTACCAAACGCATACCTTTTTCAGATCGCATATGACACAGAGTACCCTAGGTTTATATTAGATTAAGTTAACTAGAGATTTTCATACTAGAATAGATCATTTATTTTTCATTATTCTTGTTGCAATCACTTGAAAACGACCCATCATCATTTTCAAACCCAGATTGAGAAACTGGTCCCATCATCCCTAGTCGAAACCACCATACCAAACAGAAAAGGAACTACTTTCTAAGGTTCGAACTAGGTGGTTATCCCCCATGTTGGAGCAGTAGAATTCTAAGGCTTCGACAGTGTCTAATGCATTATAATTTCAATTTTTTTCAGTGCCTCTCAATATTTCCAGTTTTTTATGTTAGGTTTATATTAATATTTGTTTCAATTATATACATGCCTACCACTTTTATTTATTTATAGTATAACATTTTTTTCCTTAATGATTTCAATAAAAAATCATCTCAATCACTTGTACAATCATACCCACAATTCAATTAAAAAAAGTGGTTTGTGTATTTCAAGGATATAAACTTAAGATTACAGTGATTTAAAAATAGTTGTGCATAAAAACAATTTCATCTCAACAATTTTAAAAAAAATCGTACTGAAGTTCCCTCATTTATGTATTCAAACTAAAGCAATAATGTACAAATATGTCTTATATTTCATTTTCCTTCATTTCATCTTTTTATATAATATTCAAATTTATGGTTGAAACACCTTAAACAATCTCTCTAAGTTAACAAATTATTATTTGTCTATGTTTACTTTAGAGCCAATGTATCATTAGAGACCATCATTAACTTTTACTGATACATATTTTTTTGTTACTAAAAACTATATTCCAATTTTAAAATCAACAAAAATTGTCAGCAAATCTTGTTTGAAAATATTTAGTCCCACACTTCTTTTTTTGTTACTAAAAAGCTATTTTCCAATTCTAGAGTCAAAAAATGGTCAGCAAATCTTGTTTCAAAATATTTAGGCCCCCATAATTTTTATTCATAAACATCCTATAATAATCAAATATTTTAGGCCCACACATCTTTTTTGGTTACTAAAAAGTTATTTTCCAATTCTAGAGTCAAAAAATGATCAGCAAATCTTGTTTCAAAATATTTAGGCCCCCATAATTTTTATTCATAAACATCCTATAATCATCAAATATTTTAGCCTTGTAATTCTATGATAATTGGTCTCGGACATTTGCATTACTTTTAAAACTAAGAATGGTACCCAATCATATGGCTACTAAGAGGCTTGAGTCATCTATGGCATTTGTTAAAATATTATGAGGGCCAAGGGTCTTTCGAACCTATATCCCCTAGGTCTAGTGAAATAGTTCTTCCATTTGCCCGATGAACATAAAAATGTATCGCTTAGTATGTTCGATTACAATAGAATATTTTTCTAATAAAACATTACAAGAACAGGTTTCATAGAGCATTGAGATTGCGAATTCAAGAATATGTTCACATTTTTAATACGGTAAATATCACGAGGTTTGTAGAATTTTGATTTTTATGTTTTTTTATTTGAATTTTGGTCATTTAAAAATAAAATTGAGGTTTGATTTTATAGCCATTGATAAAGTTTATAAATAAAATTCGTAATTTTATTTCTAATTTAAACTCATAATTAATATTAATAAACATTTTTTGATGTTTATTAATGTTGATTTTTTATTATTTTAACTTATAATTCATTATATATATATAATAAATATCATCCCAGTTTTATTAAAAAATTAAAATTCAAACTAAACCTAATTATTATTAACCCAAATTGAAATCCAAACCAAATATAACGTTATTTATACTCAGTTATCATGTTTAATTAGATGATAATTTCAAAACTCATTTTATAAAATTATAAAATTATGCTAGAGATCACCTCATACGATCTTCTATCGTTTCAATCGTTTTACTAGCTTTGAGAACTGTCATAATATTTTCGCAAATTTTGAATGGTCCAACCTATTTTATTCAGCTTTTCCCTTTGGTTAAAAATTCTATTCAAATCATATAGGGCAACGTACTTTTTATTTTTATTTTTATTTTTATTTTTATTTTTAAGTACTCATGGTGAATTACATCAACAATATTATATGGGTTAAATAATTTTTAATTTT
>APFE030486055.1:309650-344957 GCA_000404065.3 Pinus taeda
ATATAAGACAATGCAATATTGTCAGGCCAGTAGGTAACTCCTCAAATGAGATTATGTTTATGTTCATAGTTATATACATGAGGGAGTGACTGTTGAGTTTCATCTCCCGATGACCCTCCATTTTCTCTTCTTAATTATTTGCACAATTTACAATTGTTTGCCCAATCACTATGACTAGGCGTCAGCATTTCCCCCCTTAATCTGAAGGGATGTTGGTGAGACGAAGCATCATTATCAATCTTTCAAGCTTTTCCCTTCCAAGTGCTCTGGTGAAGATGACTGCAATCTGCTCATTAATGAAACAATGGCGAAGATGGATTTTTTTGGCCTCAACATGATGTTGAATTAGATGATATTTTGTATTGATGTGCTTCGTTCGATCATGGATTGTTGGCCAACTCTATTGTAGAGGTATTGTTAATCATGAGTGGAGTTGAATGTACTTTTTTTACCTACAAATCTTCCTGAATTTTCCTTAGCCACGTAATTTCTTTTGTTGCCTCAGATGCTGCCACATATTTTGCCTCTATTGTGGAATCTACTGGAACTGATTGTTTGCATGATCACTAGGTGACAACTCTTGATCCCAGACTCATAGCATAACAAAAAATAAATACCCTAGTTTCTTTGTCTCCATTGAAGACTGATTCAGAGTATCCAATCAAGTTGATGTTGCCCACCTGTGTATACTTGAGTCCAAAGTCTTGAGTTCCCTTCAAGTACTTTAGAACTCTCTTTGCAGCAAACCAATGTCCCTCACAAGGCCTTTTCATAAACATGGAAAGGATTTCAACAACAAATGAAATGTTTGGTCTGGTAGTAGTCAGGTGGTTGAGATTTCCAACAAGGTGTCTATACTTTGTTGCATCCTCAAATTATTTTCCTTCAATGGATGTGAGCTTTAAGTTTTGTTCCATTGCAGTAGTTAGAGGATTGCATTCAGCCATGCCAAACTTGTTCAACATATCTCAAATGTACTTCTTCTGAGAAAGGAATATGGACTTTGGATGTTGATTTACTTCATTACCAAGATAGTAATGAACATAGCCCAAATCAGTCATTTCAAAACCTTTCCTCAATTCCTTCTTTATGGATGCAATGTAGCTCTCATTATTCCCTCTCATCAAAAGATCATCTACATATACCACAAGGTATACAACTATTTTTCCAACTTTCTTAACAAACAATGTTGCATCATCAAGATCATAATGTTTGAAATTGAGTTTCAGAAGATACTCAGTTAACTTTTCATACCAGGCGCATGGTGCTTGTTTGAGGCCATATAGGGATTTCACAAGTTTGCATACTTTATGTTCATCTCCTTTCACATCAAATCCTTTAGGGTTGGACATAAAAACATTCTCTTTTAGATATTCATTCATGAAAGTAGTTTTACATCCATTTGATGGAATTTCCAACCGTTCTGAGCTGTAAGGGAAAAGAGTGTCCATATGGTAGCCCATTTTCCTCGGGGGCAAAAGTCTCCTCATAATCAACCCCTTCCTTCTGGGAAAAACCTTTTTCCACAAGGTTGGCTTTGTTCTTGTCAAGTGAGCCATCAACTTTATACTTGTTCTTGTAGACCCACTTGCAGCCAATTCGCTTGGTCCCCAATGGAGGATCAACCAACTTCCAAGTGCCATTCTTTATCAAGGCATCATACTCCTTTTCCATTGCTTCTTTCCATTCATCGTGAGAAGCAACTTTTTGAAGGAAGTTGGTTCAAAATCTGTAGACAAATTCAATTAACAATCATAAGAAACATCCATATCAACAGGTGAAACAGAGTCATCTACATCACCTCCATTTTGCCTGGCTAAATTTTTGGTTCCTGTCTTTCTAACCTCATTAGGATGAAGGCTTTCAAGTGTCTTTGGAAACCACTTTGGGGGACCTTTCTGAGATGGTCCAGGCTACTCAGTTGATTAAGTTTGGATTGAATCAAGATCTAGTCTCCAAATTCTATCAATCACATCACTCAAAGTATCATCAGTGCTTGGAGTTTCATGTAGGGGAGAGAGTGCTTCAGAAGAAGATTCCACAGGTTGATCCAGTATAGGAATCCCCCCTTCAAGATGTGAAATCTAATTATCAAATTCTTGAAATGATTTTCCATTTGCGAATCTATCCAAGTGATCAACTCATCTCTCAACAACATTATCAACTTTGGATGATTCAAGAAAGATTACATCTCTAGATACAACAAAATTTTTATTGACTTCATCATAAAGATGGTATGCTTTGGAGGTGTTTGAATACCCCTGGAAGATAAACTTACGACTCCTTGCACCATGTTTTTTCTATGTACCTTTGGTATCAAGGCATAACATGTGGAACCAAAGACCTTGAGATGCTTTACGAAAGGAATGTGCCCATACCACATTTCACAAGGAGTCTTGTTTCTAATAGCATTAGATGGACATCTATTCTTTACATATACAGCACATAGAATTGCATCATCTCAAAACATCAATTTTACATTGTTGAAAAACATTATGGAGCACAACATATTTAAGATTGTCCTATTCATTCTTTTAGCTACTCAATTCTATTGGGGATTATAAGGCACACTTGTTTGATGTTTGATCCCATGATAGCGAAGATAGTTTTCAAATTCATTTAAAGTGTATTCTTTTCCATTATTAGTGTGAATAGAGCCAATATGAGATTGTGCATAATTTTTAATCCATGCATGAAAGTTCTTGACTATTTGAAAAGATTCAAATTTGTTCTTCAATAAATAAACCTAACACATTCTGGTGTAGTTATAAATAAATGTCATCATATATTTATTTGCATTTGCAGGAGGAATGGGCATTGGACCAAAAATCTGAATGAATGAGTTTAAGTTTTCTATTTTCTTTAGAATGTGCTTCATGAAAAGATTCTTTTCTATGATTTCCTAGAACAAAAGCATCACATTACTTAAGTTTTCTAGGAATTGTAGGCAAACCAATAACACCATTTTTCTTCAACAAGTGGAGGTTGTCATAGTTCAAGTTTCCAAATATAGCATCCCATAATAAACTTGATGAAAATTTACCTTCATCATAATGAGAAATTTTGCGCACGAGCAGAGGTACCTTGTAGCTTGAGAAGCCTTTCTTCTTTTATCCCCATCATGACAAGTGATTGATATGATGCTTTTCTCACCTCAACCTTGCCATCCAACATATGAATGGAGTTTCCTTGCTGGCGGATGTGGACCAAGGACAACAAGTTTCTCCTCATCTGTGGGAGATATAAAACATGATGCAGAAGAAAGTCTGGAAGACTAGACAATTTAAGCCTGATTGTGCCAAGCCCTGATGGCTTGAGTTTTGATTTGTCTGCAAATTATACCGCTCCATCAACATTGTCAGAAAATTTTTCAGAAAAATATCTTCTAAAAATATCGTGGCAAACTTCTCCTGAATCAAGCAACCAATCATTTTTCCAGGAAGTAAGTGAAGCATTAAATAAGTCTTCATTTACTCCAATATTATAGTGTGCCCACAGTGCCTTCATTCGGGGAGCAATACCATACCACGTGGGTTCATATCGGGGGATATATATTGAGGAACAAATGACATAATATATTGGGGGATATATAGGGGGTAAAGGGTTTTTATATTGGAAGGTATAAAAAATGGAGCTAAAAGTTAATGAAAAAATATAAAGGGGTATAAAAAATGTTAACGGAGAAATGGATACCTACAATATCTAGTGGAAGTAGGGATTTTTTAAATTGGGAAGGTGTATTGGGTTGGTATTGGTAGGGTGTTAAATAATGTGATTTTTAGGGGTAGTTTCCAATATGTAGTCAAATTAGGGTTATTGTTTAATATGCCATGAACACACATGATAGGTCAAAGTTTCATTGAGCGAAGCCCCCGTGACTGTGCCACAACATAGTGAGTAGATTCAGGTGCTTTTCCTTTCTCTTTGTCATTAGTTTTACCTTTGGGTTTGTTTATTTCCTTCTGAATTCTATCCCAAGGAAACTTTCATGTGAATGCATCATGTCATCCATCTCCATTGCAACGTATGCAATGCAAATCTAACTTTTCTCCTTGAGAGTGTATGCCTCCCCTGCCTCTAAAATTTCTTCTTCCTCTTCCTCTTTGACCACCTCTTCCTCTGGAAGAATCTTGAGCAAGATTATTCTCTCTATGTGCAAGACACATAGCCTCTTCAGAATACTAAGGACTTGTCTTCTTCCCAAAAGCTTTCTCTCTTTCAGCAATTTTTTTCACAAGGGATTCAAATGTAATTTCTTTGAGGTTTCCATTTGCTTGCAATGACTCAAGATAATTTGAGCATGCACAATAGGTTTTACTTATAATGCAAGGGCAAGAGGATCATTATTTTCTAATTCAATGTTGAACAATTTAATCATGAGCTAAACAAATTCAAGTGCAGAGTCTGGGTCATAGAGTTCCTTAAGGTTTTGAAAGGCTTCAAAAGCATTTGAAAATGGCGAAATATGATGACTCACCTCTTCATTTACTAATGCTGCAATCAAGGGATAATCCTTGCTGTTCTTATTTTCCCAAATGGAGAATTCCTTTTCTAAGGTAGGTTGTTCTAGTTCTTTGTCTCCATCTCCAACACACACTCCTTTCCACAACCCGTTAAAATAAGAGTGTCTTTGATTTTATATGACCATTCTCGACAGTTCTCCTTTCTGGTGAGAATCACTCCCATCATAGATATCAATGAATGCATTTTAAAAATATGTGTACTATAAAAAAGAAATACTTCTGCTGCCAATATATAAAATATTTTCACTTCTGGTGTTAAAAAAAAAAGTACACTGTAATAGAAATATTCTAAAAAATGAAACTATGTTAGCAATATGACAAAGGTATTATTGGGGAGGGATTATATGGGGAAGGCGTGGTATGGAGGAGGGGATATATGGGGTCAATACTAGTCGAGATAGAAGCATGATGACCCTGTCAGTAAGGAGATATATGTGGAGGAGGGGTCATTTACAATGTACATGTGTGGAGAGGTCGAGGTAAGCATATTGGAGATCCAACACTACATATTGGAGAGCCAACATTGTAAGCATAGGTGAGAGCTGCTGGTTGCTTACGATAGTAGAGATAGGAGCGTATATTGGGAGCAGTGTACAATGTATTAGGAGCAGCGTGGAGTGGTATGAGCAACCAAAGGTCTCGCAAAGGAGGTCTGCATATTGGAGAGGCCATAGGTCTAGCAATGGAACGATGTAAGTGCTTAAGGGAGAAATGCAGTGAAGAAATGCAATTTAGTGAAGAGAGGAAATGAAGGCTAGCAAATGGTTCCCTTGTGCAAAGAGGTCTCAGCTACCTCTAGATGGACAACATTCCATTTGAGGAAGGAAATAAACAATTAAAACAATTGATGTAATGCACTATAAGAAACTGCAATAATCAATATGAAAAACAGAGTCATTATTGAGTCGATCACATGCCTATCTTCTCATATCCCTGCATCGGCATAGAGACCAGAACATTCTGGAGTGCATTCTTTTCAAATTGTTGCAAGGGAATGAATGGTTATGATGCAGCGTAAGAAAAAATTTCATACCATTGGCCCAGCATGTAATGTAGATCTACACCATTACTTGTTCTCTTCCTCCATAAATAGAGTGACTACACCATTAAATATTGCAACCCAAAAAGAGAAGTTCATGACAATGCCAGGTTCAATGTTGGATGAGAGATAATTTTAATGAGGAGCAACATACTAAAGAAGGTATTCAATGGCTATACCAAGATTTACACCAGATTATCATGTAAAGGGTAGAGGGAAGAGAATACTATGGAAGGCTATAGGAAATGCAAGACAAATTTCTGAAAAATGGCAGAAGGGAGTTACAATGGCATACTGCAATTGCAAAAATGGAGTTGCCTTTGATACCACGTCAGGCCAGGAGGTAACTCCTCAAATGAGATTATGTTTATTCATTTGGGTTGTTCATAGTTATATACATGAAAGAGTGATTGTTGAGTTTCATCTCCCGATGAATCTCCATTTTCTCTTATTAATTATTTACACTATTTACAATTGTTCACGAATCCCCTCAACAAATGTAATATTTAGAGCTAGTGAACTCATATATTGTATTGTTTACCCTTATAAGACATTAAATCTAATGTCTTGTACATAAACCCTAATTGAAGGGAGTAATCCACTATTTTGGAAAACAAGCTTGCTAGAAACTGAATGAAACTGTGCACCCATGAACACTTGGAGATTTGACAATAAATGGGTCTTTTCCTAATAAAAAAAATTATGAACACATTGTGTATTATAGCATACTCTATCTTTATCCTCTACATTTATGTAAATATTTTTTATACCAATTGGTATATCATTGAGCCACGTACTAAGAAAGACCCTTCCTATTAAGAAATGTTCAATCATCACAGTATCTAGTTGGGGAAGACATAAATAATCTTCATTGTCTTACAAATAACCTTCATAATGGTTATTTGTAGATATATTAGTTTGAAACATAGAAATGTCACTCTAACATCTATATTGTACGCAAATTTTAATACAAAATATGAATCATCAGCAATTGAGTATATTTGAAAATAAATCTATAAAGATGTACTATATTGGAATGATTTTAGTGATCAATAGTATATCAGTAATAAAATAGTAGTTGTTAAAGATATGGTTATTTTCATGATGTGAAGTTTGCTTCACTTTCTTGATTCATTTATCAGTCCATTTTATCCATTTTGGGAGACTCAAACACTTAATCTTGAGAAGCTACTCATATTTTCAATAGAAGGAAATGAATATAGATAAAATTAAAGAATTATGCTTATATTTTATAGAGTACATGGTTCAAAAGAAAAGAAAAATAAAGCATTCCTAGAAATGCATATAAAATAATTAAATTCAAATTCTATTATTGTAATAGGCTTGGACATGTGAGGAAAGATTGTCAAATAAGACATCATTAATTGAAAAATGGTCAAATGAAATCAAGAAAAGTAAATTGCTATTGAAGGAGATGAAGAAGTTGGTGGATTTGAATTTGTGGCATAACAAAATAGATCAACTAAATCTACAACTTTGTATTTCAACTCGGTCACATCTCACCATTACACATGTCACAATGATTGGTGTGCAAATTTTTTTCAAGATAAGAGCCAAGTGAATTCATTTATTTCAATGATGATTGGACAAACTATCTTAGAGTATGTGAAATTTTTTTGTCACACTGGACAATAATTTGAACTATACCTTGAAGAATGCTCAAAATTTTCTTGAATGGGAAATCTTTTTGTCTCTTGGTGAGATAACTAAAAGTGTGAGTCTGTGCATAAACATTCATGGATAAAATGTACAATTTAATCCTTTCACGATAACAATGTGTTTTATGTTGGCACTAATGAGAAAGGCTTGCACAAATTTATTGATCTAAATATAGGAAACATATGGACTAATTGTGGTAGAGAACACAAGAAATGCGCTCTTGCATGGGAAGTATGGGAATCTAAGTTATTAGTATTTATCTATACCTAATAAGTCTAGTATGGTGGTTGGTATTTCATCCATTCAAGAAATTAATAATGTATGTAAAGGCCATCAAATGGAAAAACAAAAGAAACACTAATTTGATACTTATAAAACATGGCGATTTCAATGCAATCTCAACCTACCACATGATAATATATGCAACATTATCAATATTCTCTTGGATTCCCTTTAGAATTCACATTTGCTATTATCATTTTGTTTTTTATGGATGCAAGAGATAATATGCACAAAATAGAGAGTGTGTAAATACAATCAGTCGAAATACACCCTAAGAACCAAGAATTTGTTTAGGAAGCTCTTACAGGATAAAACCTAGCTAGAAGGTGGGGCTACTATACTCTCTTTTGTTTTAAATAGAAGTGATGAAAGTATAAAGGAGAAGGCACTATATATGGTGTTTCCTAAAACTTGTTGCCCAAGGGATAGTACAAGGCACAAACACCTTTTAATATTCCCTCTCTCTATATATATCCACAATTACCTACTTTTATCTATTACTAAAAAACATGCAATCGAATAGAATGCAACCTCGCTTCCTCCTACTAGCTTGGATATAATGCATCTTGATAGCCAAATATGGGCTCCACTTGACCCATACCACCCTCAGCATGATTTAAAAATTGATCCATATAGATTCACCTTAATAGTCTCCATGCGCCCAACCCCTTTTTCCATGAGTAACAAGTGGTGACATGGTATTCTCTAAAACTATGGTGGTCAATTGGAATAGGTGAAATTCTACGAATTATATATTTCTCATATGAGTTCTAATTAAGGATTCTCTCATTTTGTTAGAAAGATATCAATGTCTAGATTATAGACTATAGGTCCATAGCAAGTTTTGGAGAAAAGAAAGATGGTCATTTAGGACCTTTGAATGGATCCAAAATATTTTCACCTCAAATTTTCCAAATTAGGACCATTAGAAAAAATGACCTTTCAAGATGATTCTCTAATTTTTCCAATGTGAACATATCGAGATGGGTGAAAAATAAAATAACTATCAAATATATATCACATGATTATATGAATTACCTAACTAGAAAACCAACGTATTCTAGAAAAAGTATTTCATGCTACTAGGAGATGAATTTCCAAGTAAATGAGTTTATTTTATATGTAAGAAATAATCCTTTTTTAGCTATTCTAGAATGGAAATATTTGGTATAAAAACAAAAACATAATTAGGTCAAATATTTAATACCCAATAGTGGAGTTGAGAATGTTTCACTTTAGTTGAAGGAATTCTCCAAAATGGAAGGTAAACATGGGAAATATACCACTCCTTTCACTCAATAACAAAATGGAGTCATAGAAAGGAGGAATAGGCTATTTATGGATATGGTAAGCTGCACATCCCACAACTAGAAAGTACCATATCAATTCTATACAAGGAGAACTAAATATCATTACCTAGCATCATAACGAATTTCCTTGTAAAATGTTTTAAAATATCACTCCTAAGGAGTTATGATGAGTTAGAAAATACTATGTAAGTCATTTGAATGATCATATTTGAATTTATTTTGAAAATATCCCTAACGAAAATAGAGGTAATTTAGAGAAAAAAAAATTAAGGTACATATGTTTGGCTACTACAGTGAGAAGCTTAAATTATATTGACTACTAGATGTCTTGGTTACAAAGATAATTTCGATTAATAAACATGTTGTTGTAGATCAGAAAATATTATTCTTCTCTAACAATTATATATCAATGGATAGTAGTGTGTGTTAATTTTTTGTAAATTCAAAGACAAGTTGAGTTGTTAATGTAGATGAGAACATACGATTCCTCTCTACTAATTGTATATCAATGGATAGTACTGTGTGGGAAATTGTTGCTCATCCATGGACAAGTTCTAGTTTGAAAATCATATAGAGATAACATGTTTGAAGAGTCAAAATACTCATGTTAAAAGGAGGAATCTAATGAGGATGAAAGGGTTTCTCATCCTTTAAAATAAAACTGGGAAGGCTAGCAAAAGATACCTAAGTGGTACTATAATATGATGTATGATGTTTGTGACGATGAATTACCCAAGGAAATGAAGGGTATATCTACATGTTCATGGGAGAAAATTGTGTAAAGTAGTGGGGAAGTAAAGTTTTCTTTGATTTTTGCTACTCTTTAGGTATTGGCACCTACCACATTTTACAAATACAAAGGAAAACCTCAATAGGAAGATTCCACC
This sequence comes from Pinus taeda, assembly GCA_000404065.3. Lineage (NCBI taxonomy): Eukaryota > Viridiplantae > Streptophyta > Pinopsida > Pinales > Pinaceae > Pinus > Pinus taeda. Next base: position 319,372 of record APFE030486055.1, read on the forward strand.
AAGCTACAATACGGTGTGCTAGATAAAAATGCTCCCCATCAAGCTAGAATATGATGTCTTAGATAAAAATGCGACTTGGGTATTTATAATATATCTATTTTTGGACCATAAATGGATTTTTAATGTTAAATTATGTTAATAAATACAAATATTTTATTGTTCCCAAAGTATATTAATGTGTGGAAAAGGTATACAATAGAGAAAATTGTTAGAATTATTATAAATTTGGCATCATTTTAGTTGGATATTTTCATTTTAGCTTATTTTAGATGAAAATTAAATTAAATTGATTATTTGAATAAGGAAGTTTAAATGGTGAATATCAATGGTTTCAGCTTCTTAAATTGAAACATTAATTACTTAAAGGTTCTAGATTTAAAAAAAATGAATTAACTATCAGGATAAAAATAGTTGTGAGGACGCAATAATCTTAAAACTTTTAATGTCAATGATCCTTAAATCACTAGAAAAAGTTCCATGATGATTGAATACATAAGTATGATATACTTGGAATATAATTCCTACTTGTCTTAGTTGCGACACTATGCAAAGGAGTTTGTTCCTATTCCTTAATAGTTTCTGAGATCTAGATCTTTCCTAGATTGGTGTGTGGTTGAGATATTCTCTCAACCAAGTGATTGTGTGTCCAAGCTAGTTTACATATCTTGAGACAACACTTCATGTATATATGTAATATGATCAATGTATGTTTTGTGTGCATTATTCAGTTTTAGGTTGGTATCAGAGCTTGTATGGGCCTCATTCATGGTTGGTCCTGGGTCGAGGAAAAAAAGAGAATATATTTAAATGGTTTTAGCTTTTTATTTTTCCATCATTATATAAGGTAATGACATGTTTCAAAATTGAGAACTGGGAGCATCAACATCTCGAGTCTCGATTGAGTCTTGATCCGAGCTTGTTGATTGTGTGTGTGGATCATTAGCATTCTATGATCTACTGTCGAAGAGTGATGCAGGATGTGATTCATGCTGATTTGAGATTGTGAGATGTCACTGTTGTGAATTTTGATGAAGTATTGAGGAGTGTTTCCACTTTTTTAGAAATGTTATGTTAACTGTGCCACTAAAGAGCGGTGGACTTCTTGTTGGAGCCTAGGCGGAGGTGTATTCTAGCAGCAGAGCTCGTACTGATGCCCGTCCTTTGATTGGGTGTATTAAAGTTGACCCTAGTATTATTCTTGTTTGATTGAGGTTGATTTGTGGTGTGATAGGCCAATTGATGTCAATTTTCTTCTTGAGGACGTCGATAATGAAGGTCGAGCATTGTTAGTGCTGTGAAGGCCGATTGATGCTGATTGTGAAGGTTGACTTGTTCTTGAGAGGCTGTGTGAATTTTGATTCCTACTCAGAGGCCATGAGAAGGGTGATTGCTTTAAAATTGAGCATTATGAAGAGTCATCGTTGAACCTCAATACGTCAAAGGAGCTCCTAGAGTTGGAAGAGAATTGTTCGTAGAAGTTTTTGTAGAGTTATTAGATGGATTGTTCATAGAGCTATTGGAGAGAGTTGCAGTTGTAGATCTGTGGAGAGGAAAATTGTTATGTTCTAAGAAGTTTCCATCAAGCCACTTATGGATCCGAAATGTATGAAGTCATGACCATGCTTCTAATTTGACCATTGAACCTGGGTTGTGAAAGACTAAGATTCGTCGTTACAAAGCTGAGTTCACCAAATATGAGGAGAAATAGATTTTCTGTGCAAGTATCTGATCTCTCCTTTAATTTTAGGATCCTGTTAGCCTTACCTCATGGAAGGTTAATGTAATATCCTTAGGCCACTATGCTAATTTCTAATTACCATGGGACAAATAATATTTTTTATAATTAAGAGGACCTGATGGGGGTTTATCATTTCAAGTAGGCGTATGTTTTTTTATGAATCTCAATTTTTTTTTATCCGTGCACTGTAATCACAGTTGGAATTTTTTGATGGAAGTAATGACAAGACTTCCAACAATGCAAAGGTTGGCAAGGAAATGGGTGAGATTCATCTCAAAGTGCAGTTCATTTTCTCATGTCTGGTGAACATGATGCATAAGATGCTATTATGGAAGAGGTGGACACTCCACTCAGAGCATTTCAGATTGATCTATTGGTTGTATTGAAAATCATAAATCATAGCATAGAATGTTCGAATGCTCTTGTCACTGGGAAACTTTTGGGTTTGCATATTGGAAGAATTTTGGAAGTCACTAAATATTTCCCATTCCCAAGCCAGGGACTGTAGAAGACTATGGTGATTTGTTCAATTTGAAACACTTGAAGATGCTCAAAATGAACTAAATCTAAATGGGCATCTGGAAATTGTTGGTTGAATCATAAAGGTGTTAGCAGTGTCTAATCAAGTTGAAATGTAGGAGTCTGGGGCTAATGATAATGATTTTAATGATTATCTTAATAATAACTATGTCGGGTCATGGTATTTCTGGTTTTTATTGAAGTGACATTAGTCTGACCAACTATTGTCACAATTTTGAGTGTGTGTTGGAACTGGTCATCCCAAAAATACACAAATTTGTAGGATATGATGAAGACATGTTACTGAAGATGGCATCAGAGGACCTACATCAGATATTAAAGGATGACGGACAACCAGTTGAAATTTTATGTGAATTAGTGTGATTTTTCGAATCACACTCATGGTGTATTGCGTGTCATGTACATTTATTACTAAGCAAGTCTAGGATGTTTTGTAGTGGTATTTGTAAAGTATGTACCTGACAAATCCAAGAGTTGGAGTGTGTAATGTAAACCTGATGAGGCATGTTTACCCCCATAAAGTTTGTGGTAATCTTAAAACCACTTTGTAGTTGTAGGTTTGTGGTCAGCTGGAAACCACTTTGTAGTGTAGGTTTGTGGTAAGCCATCAACCACGCGTCAAAGTGAAGTGGATAAGGACTCATGTAGTCATGGTTTAGGGTCATCCAACAGAACCCTAGGCATGGTTTAGGGCGAGTTGAGAAAGCCCTACGCATGGTTCAAGGTAAGCCGATAAAACCCAGAGCATCGTTATGAATAACCTGACAAAACCTATGATGAAGACGATGGAGGGGGATTTTCAGGTACACATACAAGTATGCAGTTATAATGGTTGACAAAACCATGTATGTGAAGGGAATCCTAGTAGACTAGCAGTTGTAGTGTTTGGGAATCCATGCATTCTGATGGATGGTTGTTCCTTTATATGGAAGTCGATATATTCTTTGGTCATGTTTGATCACAACTAGAATTTCATATTGATATTGAGACAAGTAGTCATTAAGGGGGCAACCTGGAAATATAGTTCTTACTTGTCTTAGCTGTGACTCTTTCTATGTAAAGGAGTTTGTTCCTATTCCTTAGGAATTTTTAATATCCAAATATTTCCTAGATTGGTGTGCATTTGAGATATTCTCTGAACCAAGTGATTATGTGTCCAAGTTAGTTTAACTATCGTGAGACAACACTTCATGTATATATGTAATCTGATCAATGTAAGTTTTGTGTGCATTATTCAAATTTAAGTGATATGTCTATGGAATTTGATTCAAACAACTTTGTTACTTTCAGTTATAAACCATTCCAAAGAAAAAGAATGTATATATATGTGTGTGTGTGTGTGTGTGTATTCTTATTCTTCATCTTTCACTTCAATAGATAGATGTTGTTTTCATTTTGAACACATTAATTTCTCACAAACATGTCAGGAAAATGGTATATACTATTTCAAAAGTCAATGATTTTTATATGGAAAGAAGAAACAAATTCTAAATTCTAAAAAAATTTACCTTTTGAAGAAGGAAATAAAACCATTATATTCTATTTGCACTATCTCAACTAAATTCAAGCTAAAGTAAAATAATATATTTTCTCTTTAGAAAAATGAATACTCAACTTCAAACTATCATATTGAGTATACATAAATCACCCCATTAACTCAATGATTAACCATAAATAGGTTGTCAGATTTCATTTAAGAGATTGTGTTTTGTCTCCTTTGTACTCTCTTGACAGAGCAATTCTCTCTTTTCCTCATTGTTATCAATTCTCTTTTAAGTTTTAATAGTACCATGATAACCACGTGAAACAATACTGTAAAGATAAAACTATTATACTCTATTTTGACTATTTAAACTAAATTCAAGTTGTGGAGAAAATGTATTTCCTCTTTTAAAAATAAATACTCAACTAAATTATGTTTGAGATTCTTATATTCATTATACACAAACCACCTGATTACTCAAAAATTAATGAAAGACCACATATTTCATTTAAAATATTACGAATACTCAACTAAAATTCCCTTTTGAAACATGAATAAAATAACATTTTGAAACATGAATAGTTAGCTAAATTGTGACTGAGATTCTCATATTGAGTATACACAAAGAACATCATTTCAAACATTAGCCAGATTATTAGATTTCATTTTAGAGGTTATGTTCTGACTCTTTTATACATTCTTGACCAACCAGTGTTCTCTTCTCTTCACTGTCACCAATTCCTTCCTGAGTTTCACACGTACCATGGGAGCTTGGTGAATCAATGCTACTGCGACTTACCTCTTGCTACATCTCTAGTTCCCCCCAGCTAATCAAGGCTAGTTATGTCATGATATTTTGGATATGATCAGCAGAAAGCAGTAAATGAGGCAGCACAGAGCCATTGGCTAATATTAGATTACATCGCATGTGGCATTAACTTGAAGAATATTGATCAACCTTTGAAGTATCAGGGGTTGATATTTTGGCATTCTATTGGTGCAACTTCATGGGGTATGAATCTCGTTGCCAATTCTACAAAGAATGTGAAGCACTATTAGTTTCGTTTAGGGAATTGTAGATTTCATCTTCATTAATGCAAATATGTTCTACACAGTTACAATAGTTGTTTCCACCAATAGTGGATTGCAATAAATTATCCACCACCAGTGACACAAGAGAGTTAGAGGTAGAGGGGAATTAAGACAAAAGAGCTAGAAGCAAGATCTTGAATTGACTTTGTGAGTAGTTGGAGGGAAGAGACAGGCTGCGAGCATTAATTTGACTTGCACTTACATAGCTCTACTTGCATAGCTTTTAGGCTTTTGAAAATTTTCATTGGATGAAACTATAATGGGAATAAGATGAGTGGATATGAATGGATTACGACTACCTCCAAACTATTAATAATCACTGACCAAATGAACTTGATATAAGGTTGATCAAAACTAAAATCTCTAAATGTGTATAGTTTAAAAACTTGACAACAATTAGCTTATTTAAGTTAATGTAATAGAGAAGTAAGAGGAGGAGAAAACTTTCAGTTGGTCATTATGAAGAACTTTTAAAAATATGATTGGTATTTTTAGAGTTATTATAACTAGTATTTGGACTGCAATTCGCACAATTACAGTGTGAAGGAGGGGGAGGGCGATTGTGTCAAGCAAAGGTTCTCTACAGAAAAAGAGAAATGAATTTTAATCATTGTCATGGTTATAGCCATGACTTCTATATTGTGGCTTAGATTAGCCTATGGAAAATTAGTGGTGTACATAAAAAAATTATCTTTCTGAGTAGAAGATTTAAGTTTCCACAAAAGAGTTCCATTACGATTGTGTAAGATGTTTTATGTTTCGCCAATTATTTTTAATTAATTATGAATTTGTTTCATTGCGATGGTATATAGTAGTGGCTCTCTAAAAGTAAAGAAACTTTTTTCAACAACAAAAATCCATATCCACAAAAGATTCATAGGAAAAACCTAAAACTTCATTGTGAAAACATAAATCACTCTCTATGGGTGTGGATTTGTAGCTACTTGTAACGAAAATCTCAATACCTTTCTAAATGGAAAAATTCAAATCCCAATTTTCACGTCACTAGTAAATCCACATGAACTTGAAAGGAAATAATATTAGAAAACTATAGGATCTATGGGGATCTAAAATTCTTAATATTTAGTTTGGGGAACATGCAGGAAGGGCCTGTGCAGCGTGGAGTTTATGTGGCACCAAGGACATGAAAGGAGGGGCATGCATATCTATACATGATGACCTAGACTTAAACAATCACCTGGACTTGAGCACGTCTTTTATGTCATGAAATCTCTACAATAAAAGCCAACAAATCTCTTCATTATCAGCTCATAGAACCTCACAATAAAAATCGCCTTTGGCATAACAAGTCCATCAACTATAAGAAAGAGATGGTGTGAATCATGACTCTAAATGCAATCTTTCTTTTTGAGCATTTACATTTTTATGTTATACATGATGACTACAGCCGCCACGTGAAAGTCAGGCCATTGCGACGAATCTTAGACTCTATATTATCAGTTAGAGGAAACTCAGCTACAGGAAAACCTCCATGGTAGCCTCAAAACTCTTTTAGGTTGAAATCTGGCCCTTCAACTTAGAGAGGGATTTCTCCCTAAAATTCAACTACTCTAGGTCACTATAGTAATATGTTTTGCAATTGAGTTATGTGGTGAGATTTAGTTTGTAGGATGAAATTGGGTTGGGTTGTATATAAAACAAACCATTGGCCATGGAGTCGATTTTTATCAAATTATGCTACAGATCTAATGAGTAAGACACAAAAATAAGGTAGTAATAACTCTGATAAGTTGAGAAATTTGGAAGAAGAGAACTGAAGAAAGTAGAATTATAGTTGATAGAAGCAATGAGTACTAATGACCGAGAAATACGAGAAATGAGCATGAATGAATCCCAATCTCAAAAATAAAGTTTCCTTACATGAGCAATATTTTTCATAAACAAAGAAATAATGGACAGGGAATTAAAACACATCAATTTTCTGCGAATTCTCATCAAAACTGCAATATATCTAAGATCAGTTCAAATACACTAGAATTTTAATGTTTTCACAATAAAATCCAACATTTTTCTCTTCTTCAAAAATTGTCTTTATAGATATTAAATCAACTCATCACAATATTATAGTTTCAAACATAATTACAATAACCCAAAAATATTAAAATATTCTAAGTTCATGCATATAGAAAAATCTTTCATTACATTATGCTTCTTGTAAAATAAAATATATGTTGTAATATGTGCTAACATATAGGAAAAGAAAATTATCTTCAGAATATATTCCTTGAAAATAGAAATAGGTGCCTTACTAAAAAACCAAATCCTTTCTAGCAAACAACTCCCACTGCAAACGGGTTCAATCTTCACCAAAACTGTTTTTTTGTTAGAACTCTTTTCCACTGGGCTTCCTGCTGAAATTTGTTGATACTGTTGCTCTCATCTTCTTTGTTTTTCTGAATTGAACATTTCACTGATAGACTAACTGTCAGCATTTCCTTTCTACCTATTTTTAGAATTCACTGATAGTGGGAATGTCAGCATTTATCTTGACAAAATTCACTAAAAACGGGGATGTCAGTGCCCCCTCTTAAAATCACTAGGAATAGAGATGTCACCTCTCCGTGCTCCTTTGAAAATTGCTAATAGTGGGAATTTCAGCTTCCTCCCTAATCTGTTGTATATTAAAACATTGTTAAGCATACTATCAGTGATAAAGGAAAACATATTGTTTCTTAAGTTCATAAACAAAAAATTCAAAATGACCCAAAGCCTCCTAGCCGAGGGTGCTAGCTTCTTTAAGAAGGACCTCAAGCTTCTCCAACCTCTATTTCTTGCTTTTTCTTGTCTCCATAGCACATTTTTATAGTTTCTTTGTCTCTACTTCTCTTAGAGTCTGCAACCTTATTTTTGTTGATGATAAGGTTCTTCAATGTCAGATTATCTACATCAATTACCTACTTAGCCAATTCCGGATTGTTTCTCAATTTAATTTTAAATCTTAAGTGTTTGTTAGCCTTGTATGGGGTATTTTGCCTACTTTAAAAGTTTCAAACAATGATTCCTTAACTTGGGCCTCAACTTCGACCTATTTGGCTATAATAATCTATAGTATAGTTGTGTTTATAGGGGAGGCTTCACCAAATGAATTAATGATCTGGGGAGAACTAATAATAGAAGGTAAGTTTGTAGGAAATACATAGTTTGGTTTACTAATCCTCACACTCTTTCTTTGATAAACTTTGGGATTTTAAGGCTATAGGATGTAGAATGGACCTCTATGTCTTTCTAGCTAGAGTTTGCCTCAATATGGGTTGTTTCATGAATATGTTTCCTTTGTTTAAGATTTTTTTGCCTTCCTTTTCAATTTTCAGGGGGTTTAGGTTGAAAACCTCCCAAAAATAGGAAGTGGATTCAATTTCTTCCTTCCTTGGCTAGCTCGTTTTTAATCAAATATTTTAATAAAGCCTTTATGGTACATAAAATGGGGAGAAGGGTTAATTTTGGCTCAAAAATGAGCTTCCATATGCATGAGACACTCCAATAAATAGAAATAGTTGTTCATCCTAATGTGACCAGCTAAATGTGCAACAAAATGGATATGCTAGCGGTTTACCTGGTTGAATATTTTTTCACATGTGAAATATGTTTGAGTAATGCAAAGAAGGCTAGGCCATTTGTTTTGTAGCCACTCCCTCTGAACCTCGGTTCTCCAATTATGATTGTTGAATTCTTCCTTCAGATGGAAGGCACATCGATTCCTCCCAACACATGGCTTCTAAAAACTCATTCCCCATCTACTAGCAAGGTTATGGCATCTAATATTAGCTTCTCTATAACAGGGAAGGAGAGCCCACCGAATTCCCCCCAGTTCCCATCGAAATTTTGAGTGAATGAACAGGCGAAGACATTGTGGTATTAAGTGAAGTGGTCGAAGAACTCACTCCAACTCTAATGATGAAACTACTGCTAGATATCAAGATAACCTTCCAACAAATTCAGTACTTTGGGCTCAGCCCAGTTAGCTTTGCCACCTTTCCCCATCGCAAATCTTTAGTGGAAAATGAAACCCCAAGACTTGATATTGGATGTTTGCGAGAGAAATAGGATGATATATTTCCAGTCATTATCAAATTAATAGAAAAGTAACCAAACTTACAAATGAAAACATGAATTTACAAAATTAAATGACTTTAACGGTGGAGCAAGGAAATCATTACAATTTAGGAAAATCATTGTGATTTGGGGAAAACATGTTTTAAATCATGATTAGTTGGAAAACCATACACTAATGGTGAGATAAAAATCTATGATTTAGCATCACACTTACCTATGGTATGATTGCATACCTCATCATTCGCGTTAACATGGTCAACGTAATTCTAAATTCTAAATTTTAAATTGTTTTTGGCACTGACAATCGACCTCACAATTTTATCGGAAACACTGATAAGCATGTTGTTAGCTAATTTCTTCGAAAAAAAACTACTGGAACACTTAATTTCCATGATTATTACAACTAAAACGCTGACACTGAAATTGTCAGCATTTTTTAAAAAATTTTAAAAATAAAGCTAATGTGATAAGAACTAGCTCCATGGGGATGTTGTCGATCAATGATGACAGAAAATCCCCATAGATCAGTTTCCTATTTATTATAAAATACTTCTTCCAAGCAAAAGCTTTGTTGACTCAAAAATAAATAATTCATCTATTAAAAGATGTTATTTTTGCACACTCTGAATTTAAAAAAAAAACATACTTGACATTAAAACAACTTATTCTTTCGATAAACATTATTAAAAATTTAGGGCCTTCTCTTCAGGCTTCAAGTTCCTCAAAATTATCATCCACAACTGCAATATTTTTTAAATAAAATATAAGATATGTACAATGAACACTGAAAATTATCCTTTGTCTTTAAGAGATGTAATTTTTGTGGAATTTTCCATTGACTGGACCTCTTCATAGCATTTCTCCTTGCAAATCTTCGAGAATGACACTGTTCTTACCATGGAAAGTTGCAATTCTGTCTGATCGTTTCCAAATTTTGTCAAATTTGCCATTCTTACCCTTGTCCTCAATTCGAGCATCCCATTTCAAAACTAAGTCTTGGCATTTAAAATCATCTTCATTAGTCTTCTTCTCAAAAACATACTTTATTAGATCTTGAACATCCTAAGACTTTTCATATACTCTCTCTCTTGTTTCTTGTACCTCAATTAACTAATTTATCCTCATCTACAGATTATTTGGTTCTTCTTTTAATTCTTGAAAATATTTCATAACAATAATTCCAATTGAAATAGGAAACTTTTCATCGAAACCATATACTAACTGGAAAGGAGTAATGCTAATTGATCTCTTACTACTAACTCTATCTGCCCATAAGGTAAACTCGATTTCTGTATGCCAATATTTTATGTTGTCTTCTAACAAATTTTTCATAATTATGATCAAACTTTTATTTGAGGATTGTGCCATTCCATTACCTTGAGGGTAATAGGTCGTGGAATGGATAAGATTGATACGATAGTGCTCATTAAATTTTACTAGTCTCTTAGATTTTAAACAATGTGCATTATCATTAATAATTCTCTTTGGACAACCAAACCTACAAAAAATATTTTCTAAGAATTGAATAACCACGAGATCAATAGATTGTTTGCTTGGAAGTACTTCAATAAATTTTGTGAAGTAATATTTCCCTGTTAAGATCCATCTGTTTTGTGCTAATTATGACGAATGAATTTCACCTATGAAGTCAAGGCCCCATTGCTGAAAATGTGCCTCCATGGAGATAGGTTTCAAAGGAAGAGACATTAATTTTGACTTACCCTCAAGAAACTAATTTTTATGATAGGCTTCTACTTCTTTTCTAACATCAGAAAATAAAGTAGGTTAGTTAAATCCAACTCTCAAGATTTTATCTATTGTGGTCTTCCAGTAATGATGTCCTCCACAGGCTCCTTCATGAAAGTCTTTATTCATTTTCTTGGCTTCATCTTCTAATAGGTAGTTTAATAAGATACCCCAAGGGTATTTCTAATATAAATCACCATTTAAAAGACAACACTTAACATAATTCAATCTAAAAAATATAGCCTGAGCTTTATCCATTCCTGGTGGTAGTTGTAAATTATGCAGAATGTAAACAATATACCACAGACATTATTTGAAACAATATTCGGCTTTAACCACTGATCTTCACCTAGAAGATCTGATAATTCAGAAATCGAATTTATACCAAAAGTGTCAAGATTTGTTTCAGTGATTAGTCTAGCCAAACCATGTCCTTTAATTAAATTGGTAGGCTTGATTTCCAAGTCAAACTATAACAAATTAAAAATCCACATCCCTCTTCTTCCATCACTTTTTGGTTGTACTAAATACTCTTTATTGCAGCATCTGACACATATGAAGTCACACAAGAATGTAGAATATGCATGTTTGTCCAAGATATTTTACTTTAGCTCAACATCCCTCAATTCCATGATGAAAAAGGAAATGGTTGTTCTTGACCTACCTCATTCTTCTGGAGTAAAACACCACAAATGGTGTGCTCGAAGGCAAAAGAAAAAATCATGAAGTCCTTAGGAAAATCTGGACCAATGAGTAGAGGTTATTGGCCTAAATTTCTTCTGTTATCATTAAAAGAATTCCTTTCTTGCTCATTGCACTTATTCTCACTCCTTTTCTTAAGCATATTTGACATTACTTTTAAAATTTCTATAAAATTTGGAATAAAACGCCGCAAAAAAATTATTGTACCTAAGAAAGGTTGTACCTAATTCTTATTTCTTGATTGTTCAATATTTTCAATTGTTGTCACTCTCCTAGAGTCTATCTAGATGCCCTCCTTTGATATTTTGTCCCAACAACTTTCCTTCCTTCATGGAGAAATGGGATCTTTTTGGATTTAGAGAAACTTTGAATTTTCTGCAATTGTTAAAAATTCTCCTCAAATGTTTCAAATGGGCACATTCATATTTTGAGAAAAAAGTAATGTGATCTAGATAAATTGCCACAAGCTTATCTCTTTCATCAGCAAAACTTATATCCATTGCACGTTGGAAAGTAGCTCTGCCATTCATGATACCAAATGACATATTGGAATACATGAATGTACCCCATGGCATGATCAAAGCAGTCTTTTCCTAATCTTTTGGGTTAACCAGGATCTGATTATAACATGAAAACCCATCCAGCATAGAAATATTTTCCAAACCAAACACCTTCTGCAGAATGTGATCCATTTTTGGTAAAGGATAATTATCTTTTAATGAGACTTTATTTAAATTTCTAATATCTATACACAGATGAATTTCCCCACTCTTCTTTCTCATTGGCACCAAGTTTTCTACCTAATGTGAAAATCTTAGTGGGATGATGATTTTTGTAGCCAATTGTCCCTTCACCCCTTTTTGAATCAACGAAATAGTTTTGGGTTAATCCTCCTCAAATTTTGTTTAAAAGGATTTTAATTATCCTTGAGTGGTATAGTGTGTTGGATGATAGTTTGATCATAGATCTTCAATTCTTCATATCTTTAGGTTAATACATCTGTAATTTCCTTAAATAACTTTGCATACTTCGGCTTCTGCTATGTTTTCAAAGTGTTAGAAACTTTGACCATTTTCAGATTATCTTTAGTTCCCAAATTATAATATCTCATCTCCCCATCACTTGGAAGGATTCTTGGCTTAGCTACCACATCATTGCAATCAAACAACCTTTCTAAGGGAACCATTCCTCTACGGATTATATTGTTACTGAACTAAATAATTTCCTATTGAGCAACAGTATTCAAAAAGACTGTTGATTTAGAATTTTTAGCTGTAGTTTCATCTTGATTCTTGTCAATTGGAGTGCTAATAAATTCATCTACTTTTTGACGAAACCTTTTAATTTTTTATCTTCCTCATACACTAGCCAGTGCTTAGTACTATCTGGAATAGATGTCACGTGTCTAACATTGATCTCATACATTTCATTGGGATAAATTGGAATCTTGAATGTAGTAGCAGTTGTTTCTAAAGAGTTTGTAGTTTCATTCTCCTCCCTTGGTACCAGCGACATTTCATGTTCAGAAAATAAGCTAGAAAATAAACCTCATATTTTGTTTTTGTAGGCTCTCATCCTCAGATTCCTGGTTTGATAAGTGCCCTTGCTTGGTTCACAATTAGCTCTGAATTTTTGAAAATGCGAATTTTCTTCACCTTTTGCTCTTTCAAAAGATTTAGCCCAATAATAAGAGCTTCATATTCTACCACGTTATTTGTATAGTCTAAATACAATTTAAATGAATGTAATTTTCTTGTACAAACTGGTAGAACAATCCATATTCCTATGCCAAAACCCTATTCACAAGTGGAGCCATAAAAGTACAATTTCTAAACCTCGTTTGAAAATTTATGAACATGTTTTTGCTAAATATTAGTCTCATCTTTCCTTGGTATTTATCCCTCAAAACAGAAATCGTTAAAGAAAATATGTACCCTAGTCATGCACCTACTACATAGATGGGATTATTATCCAGTTTTGTTCTCTTTCTCACCATATAGGTCATTTGGACCTCTCGATACAATCTTTTCAATTCACCAAATAATGGGATTGAAGCATAAGACATTTCCATTTGCAAATGTCCTCCCAATCTTGCTTCCCAAGGTCGAGATAACAACATGTCAAATCTCCCTATAATGTCTACTACCACTGTATCCACCAATACACTCTTAACGGGAAGTTGAGCTAAGGCGACAAATAAATCCTTTATTATCACTAAACATTTTATTTTTTCTGGTAATTTGGAGTCCTGGATGGTCTATGAATGACTTAGGCATGAGATTATGTGAATCTTCAAAATCTAATATGGTGTTTTGAAGGATCATATCATGTATATGTAGACTTACATAAAATGGGGGAACATCATCGTTTAAACTAGTGACACGTGGACCAAAAAGAAATTCAGGAGCATCATCATCTAGGTTTAAAGAATCTTGTGAACTTATGTTGACTTGACCAGTCACTAAAATTTTAAGCATAGAAAAAAATATTTTCCTATATTTTTCATTTCTCTAAAGTTTAGCAAAAGGAATGGATACTTTTAAGTTACAGATTTTAGATTCAAGATTAAATGATGACTGTGCTTTTTCTGAATCCTTGATCTCCTTTTTTCCTTCTTCTGTTTTTCTCATATTGTCCTTCGTAGGCTCCTTTAATCTCTTCAATATCTCTTTCCTAAAGTTGACTTGTTGTTCATTGTTGTCTTTTGTGGCAGACTCGATAGGGACATTTCGGTTTCTGAGATTGTATTGTCTGAAAAAATATGCCACCACATTATTATTTCCCTGTTAATAAACAACTGAATAAAAAAGATGAATGTTGTCTTTTTCTCCTGAACATCCAACACAAATGGCATGCTCTTCTTTGGTGGAAAATACTTGGGTTTTTTAATCATCGATATGGCCAATACTATGATTTTCTTCATCAACGGTATCGTCATCAATGAAATATTCTTGAAAAGGAGGTCTAACAACAGGTTTTTTTCTTCAAGACCTTTATGTTGTCTAGGACGATTTTGAGCAACATGGGGCCTTCTAAAAGTCAAATTCCTAAGCTGAGGTTAACTTTAAGCTCGAGGAGGAGTTAATTTATGCACCAACTTCTCCATTTCTTTCAACATCACATCAAAATTTAAATCAAGAGATGAAGATGATTCTTCTATGAAACCTTCTCTCTTTTCGATCTTCATTTTTTCCTTTCTTGCTAATAAATTGTCTTCCACCCCAATCACATTCCTCTAAAGTAGAAGGATTTATCTCACGAAGCTAATAAGCAAATTCAGCATGAAATCCATCAAGATAGTTTAATAAATCTAATCTAGGAGGAGATTTGATCTTAGCTGGAATCAAATTATATATCTTGTTAAACCTAGTTGTGCATTCTTAGATAGATTCCCCTAGATTCCTTTTAAGAGCATCATACTCGGCATAAAATATGTAGGGGATTTTATTCACCTCCCATCTGGTAAGAAACAATTGTTCAAACTACTTGAAGGTATTGATACTTATTACAGGTAAAGATCTGAACCATTTCTTTACCTCTCTTGATAAACTTTTTGCAAAAAGTCTCAATTTGATGTCATCATGGTCAACCTCTTCTAGATATATAAATTCGTTAAGCTGGTCTACAAGTTTCTCAATTTTATAATACCTAGTACCATCAAACTAAATTAGGTGTTCTCCATAATTCAAAGGGAGGTAATGTATCTGACCTTAAAGATCCAAAGGTGCATATAGGGTAGCCATGGGGCTGGGATATGAAGCAACATTCACAATAGGATTTAGGACAATGGATGTCATAGCCACTAAGAGTATTGAGATAACAATTGACAGAAACTTATTTTAGACTCCCACAAAAGAAAGATGAGTAGTTGAGGAAAATAAAGATGGGGTGAAATAAGGAAAAGTTGGAGATCTAGTTGCAATTTCCTAGAGTTCTTGCAATTTATCTTCTAATTTCTGAAAATGACAATAAATCTCAAAAACTTGTGGTAATAGTTGTAATTATGGGATAGAGGGCCCAAAGGTAAAGGTATTTAGATGTATTGGATCAAGAACAGTATATGATATACTACTTTTGGACTTAGATCTGAGTAAATTACTTTCAAATTTAATATCTAACACCAAATATTCTAAAGCTTCAATATTTGTAGGTAGAGAATAGTACCTTTCTAAATTGACCTTACTTGATTCCTTAGGAGCTTTTTCCTCAACAACTTTTCTGGGCTTAACAAAATCTAGCGTGGATTTGGATCGTGGTTCCTCTGAGTATAAACACTTGTATGAGCTAGAATTTCATCAATAAGAATCCTTCATATTGTAATGTGGAGTTGTGAGAGCAAACATCTTGTAGCGAAACTGATACAGAAATATTTGTTTACCCTCAGAGATCTCATCGTCAACAATCGAATCATTTGGGGAAAAATAAGCCTTTCATTTCCTCGGCAACGACACCAAAATGTTATCACTTAGAGAAATCCCTTCTTTAGGAAAACCTCCAAGGTAACCTCAAACCTCTTTTAGGTTGAAAGATGGCCCTTCAACATAGAGAGGGATCTCTCCCTAAAAATAAACTACTCTAGGTTACTGTAGTAGTAGGTTTTGCAATTGAGTTATGTGGTCAGATTTAGTTTGTAGGATTAAATTTTCTTGGGTTGTATATAAATCACACCATTGGGCATGGAGTCCATTTTATCAAATGATGCCATAGATCTAATGAGAAAGACACAAAAAAATGGTAGTAATAAATCATTTGACAATTTAAGAAATTTACAAGAAGAGAACTGAACAAAGCAGAGTTATAGTTGATCGAATCAACGAGTACTAATGACTGAGAAATATGAGATAGGAGCATGAATGAATCCCAATCTAAAAACTAAAGTTTCCAAACGTGAAGATTATTTTTCATAAATAAATAAATAATGGACATGGAACTACAACACATGAATTTTCTGCAAATACTCCTCAAAACTGCAATTTATTTAAGATCTTCTCAAATACACGTGATTTCTAATGTTTTTGCAATAAAAGCCAACCATTTTTCTTTCTTCGGAAATTGTATTTATAGAAATTACATCACCTTATCACAACATTATAGTTTCAAACTTAATTACAATAATCCAAAAATATCAAAATATTCGTTGTGCATGTGGAAAATATCTTTAATTACATTAATGTTTTCCTAAAATAAAATATATGTTAGAATTTATGCTAACATATAGGCAAAGAAAAGTATCTTGAGAATATCTTCCTTGAAAATATAAATAGTTCCCTGACTAATAGAACTAAATACTTGTTGGAAATGATGTATTTTTTTAAATAGGTTCAATCTTCACCAAAACTTCTTTTCTATTAGCATTCTTTTGCCTCGGGTTTCCTAGTTAAATTTGTTTATACTTCTGCTATTAGCTTCTTTGTTTTCCTGAATTGAAGATTTCGCTTATAGACTGACATTCAACATGTCACTTCTGCTTCTTTTTAGAATTCACTGACACTGCGAATGTCATCATTTCTCTTGTCAAAATTTGCTGACAAAGGGGATGTCAGTGCCCCCTCTCAAAATGGTTATCGGCAGAGATGTCAGCGCTCCCTACTGCTTTCAAAATCACTGATAGTGGGACTTTTAGCTTCCACCGTGCTCTGCTGTATATAAAAACGTTGTTAAGCATATTGTCTTTGATAGAGGCAAAAACATTGTTTCTTCAGGCCAAAAAATTAAAAATGACACCAAGCCTCCTAATCAAGGGTGTTGGCTACTTAAGAAGCACATCAAACTTCTCCAACCTCTGCTTCTTTCTTTGTCTTGTCTCCATAGGACATTTTCTTATATTTTCTTTGTCTCTACTATTCTTAGAGCCTGTAGTCCTCTTTCTATTGATGATAAGGTCCTTCAATGACATATTATATACATAAACTACGTCCTTAGCCAAATCTGGGTAGGTTTTTAGTTTAATTTTAAACCTTAAGTTGTTTGTTCGCCTTGTATGGGATATTTTTCCTCCTTTAAAAGTTTAGAACAATGTTTCCTCAGCTTGTGCCTCAACTTCAAGCTCTTTTCCTTTAATAATATTTGGTATAATTGTCTCTACAGGGGAGGTTTCAACAAATTAACTCATCACCTAGGGAGAAATGATAGCAAAAGGGAAGTTTGTAGGAGATGCATGGTCTAGTTTACTATGCCTGTCACTCTTTCTTTGGTGAGCCTTTAGGATTTTAGGGCTAGAGTATGTAGAAGGGGACTGTCTATCTTTTTGGCTAGGAGTTGGATCAATAGGGGATGCTTCTTGAGTCTTTTTCCCCTCTTTAACATTCTTTGGCCTTCATCTTCAATTTTTAGGGGGTTCGTGTTGCAAAAATCCCCAAAATAGGAAGTTGTTATGAAACCAGCTCACAAAAACATATAAGAGATAAATGAGTGCCTTAGAAATAAGCCTCTTTGAGGGGGCAACCTCCTTTAGATTACATAAATGAACAATTTTTGGATGATACAAATGAGAAGACCTCATTTCGTTAAATAGGAGTCTAAGGGGTCATAATATAATCAAGCTGACATAACAATAATAATGTAAGGGCACAATAATAACAATAGTGGGCTTCTATCAGGCACAATAATAATAATATGGGGACTACATGGGTACAATAATATAATAAGGGGGTTGTACTAATAACAATAAGGGGTTACACTAGTAGTATAGGGGCCTAACATGACCCTCTACTTCAAAAAATGTTGTCCTCAACACTTGAGTAGTTCTTCATGCTTTTGTATAAAATTCTTGTCCTTCCATGTGAAATCTTCAACAGGTAAGTTCTTCCACTTGATGATATGCTTTGAAATTGATTGATTTCGTAGCTATCGACTTCTCGGTTCTATAAATGATTTAGGTTCCAATATGCTTTTTTCCTTCCTTGTTAAGTTGTAGAAATATTGTTGGAACTGGGATATGCAGAAACTTTTGAATGAGTTTCCACCCTTATTTTCCATTCTTCCATTCACACCTTCCTTTTTTTATCAAATTTGGTTGGATAATTGTACCAACCTCTACCATTTCTGCAACCATATGTTCAATTTCACTCCTTTGGGGATATGGATATCTATAAGGCTCGACGTTTGGAGGAACACATCCTGGAATAAAATGAATAGCATGATCATGATCACGAATACATGGGAGACCTTTGGGAGTCTCAAATATCTTGGAATGATTGTCCAAGACTTTCTCGAGATATGGAAAAATACATGATTTCGATGTGCGAATAGTTATCGAACATAATTGTGCAATTAAACCTCATTGTTCTTTCTTTAGAATCTTTTTCATTCCATGAGAGTTGATTATCTCTCCTAGTTTTCCTGAGATACCCCTTAATTCAACTTCCTTTCCTTCCGAGGAAAATTTCATAAAACGTTCTTGAAAATTAAAATCTATTGTACCCAAGGATTATAGCCATTGGACTCCTAGTACAACACCAACACCAGCCATTGGAACATAAAACATTGGGCTATTAATTACATATTCTCCCATGGATAGCTTGATATTATGGCACTTTCTAGAGCAATTTATGCTTCCTCCACTTACAAACATCACTTGACACTCTCGTGCCAGATCTAGGAAGAAATTCAAGTCCTTGGCTATATTACATTTAATAAAATTATGGGTACTACCCGAATCAATCAATACTATTACCTTTTCCTTGTTGATATGTCCTTCTATCTTTACAATTTGAGGAGTGGTAATTCCAACAAATGCATTACAAGATATGGTTGGATTCATTTCTTCTTTCCCTGGGGTTGGTTCCTTGTGAGTATCCTTTTCTTTTGATGTTTCTTGATACTTTTCTTCCTAATATTTCACTGTTTGAACCTTCTTCTTTTTTATATGTCCTTCTATCATGAGAGTTTGGGGAGTGGTAATTTCTTCCAATGCTTTTCAAGATATGGTCGGATTCATTTCTTGATGCTCGATGTGATCTTTCACTTCTTAAACATTCTTCTTCTTTATATGTCCTTCTATCTTGATAGTTTGAGGAGTGGTAATTCTGGCCAATGCATTACAAGATATGGTTGGATTCATTTCTTCTTTCTTGATGTGATTTTTCACTTCTTGAACATTTTTCATCTTGATATGTCCTTCTATCTTGGTAGTTTGAGGAGTGGTCATTCTTGCCAATGCTTTACAAGATATACGCAGATTCATTTCTTCTTTCTCTAGGGTTGGGTCCTGGCATATATCCTCTACGTCCTCTTGCCAATGCCACCGGTCTGATCAAATTTAGATTCTCCAAGAAAGACTTATGCACAATCTCCCAAGATGACCTGATTATATACCTTTTCAGAAGAGCGAACTTGTATGAAGTGCCACGTGTCACTATTTCGACCTTAGGATATGAAAATTATACATCAGAAACTACAGTCCATCCTCTTTCTGTAACTTCTTACGAAATTTCAATCTGATGATCAAAACAAAAATTATGACTATTTTCCCCGGGTCACCTGTTTGGAATGTAATTCAGGAGTCTACAAAAAGACCAAATTTGTCAGATCATATCTGTGCAAATATTGCACGTAAAGCTCTAAAATTCAGACCCAAGTTTCAGCGTAATTTCTTCTCAAATGGGTTGTTTTTGTAGCATCTGAAATGTCGTAGAAAAAATTTATAGCGCAAATGCCACGATGGCCTATTTGGAGCAGCGAAACCCTAGAGTTCAAATCTTTGATACCAAATGTTATGAAACCAGCTCACAAAAAGATAGAAAATATAGATGAATGCCTTAGAAACAAGCCTGTTCAAGGGGGTAACCTCCTTTATATTACATAAATAAAAAATTATTGGACGATACAAATGACAAGACCTCCTTTCAATATATAGGAGTCTAAGGGGTCATAATATAATTAGAGCCGACATAATAATAATAATGTAAGGGAACAATAATAACAATAGTGAGCTTCTATGGGGCACAATAATAACAATATGTGGACTACATGGGTACAATAATATAATAAGGGGGTTGTACTAATAATAATAAGGGGTTATACTAGTAGTATAGGGGCCTAACAGAAGTGGCTCCAGGTTCTTCCTACCTTGTCAAGACGTTTTTAAATCTTCCATTTAATGAGGGCTTTATGGTAGACAAAATGGGGAGAAGGGTTGGTTTTGGCTCTGAAACAAGATGCCATATGCCTGAGACTCTCTAATAAATAGAAGCAATCACTCATCCTAACCTAAATAGATAAATGTGAAAGAAAATGGAAATGATAGAGGTTTACCTAGTTGAATCTTCCTTTGCACATGAAATACAGTTGAGTAATGCGAAACATGTCGTGTCATTTTTCCTGTAGCTAGTCCCCATGGACCTCTATTTTCCAATTACGGTTCTTGAATTACTCCTTCAGAAAGAAGGGCACATAAGCCCCTACCAACACATGGCTTCTAAGATCTCGTTCCCCATCTGCTGGCAAGGTTTTGGCCTCTTATATTAGTTTCTTTGTAACAGGGGAGGAGATCCTGCTAACCTCAAACCAGGTCCCATCGAAATTTTGAGTGAATGAATCAGCCACGACATCATGGTATTCGGTGAAACGTCGGAAGAACTCACTCCAGCTAGCCTACTAAAACTGTTGTTGGATATCAGGATAGTATCCAACAAATCTAGTTCTTTGGGCTCATCCTAGTTAACTTTACGACCTTTCCCCATCATAGTCTTTAGTTGGAAATTGAAACCCCAGGACTTGATCCTATATCTTTGCGGGAGAAACCATATGATATATTGTCATGCATTACCAAATTAGTAGTAAAGTAACCAAACTTATAAATTAAAACATGAATTTACAAAATGAAATGAGCTTAACAGTGGAGCAGGGAAATCATTACAAATTGGGAAAATCATTATAATTTGGGAAGAATATGTTTGAAATCATGATTAATAGACAAACCGTACAGTGATTGTGGCATAAAAATATATGATTTAACATCACATTTACCTATGGCACGTTTGCAGACCTCATCATTGACACTGACGTGGTTAGTGTAATCCAAAATTTTAAATTTTAAATTTGTTTTTGGCATTGCAAATTGACCTATCACTTTAATTGGAAATGTTGATAATCCTCTTGTTAGTGAATTTCTCCAAAAAAAATAAAATATATTAGAATACTTAAAGCATTGATAGCCCCTCTATCGATAATTTCTATGTTTATTATAACTAAAATTCTCACACTGAATTGAAGAGCATTTTCTATTTTATTTTTTTAAAACGAAGTTAATGTGATAACACTCTACTCACATCAATGTTGTCTACAAGTCACAATTCATAAAGTTGATGGTTCTCCAAAATATATTTGTGTTCTTCCTCATGAGAAAACTTTTGTAGTTTGAGGTGGGTTCTATAGTGAAGGCAAAGGAAAGGTTCTCCAACCTGATAACACTCTTGAGGATGAGAATTCAGAATATTGACCACAATAGTCATTTTTAATGTCGATGTTTCAAGTTTACATCAAGAATTATCAAAGAATTCAGACTTCTGTGATCCATAATCTTGATTGTGAGAATAATTTCGGCAAAATCACATAAAAAACCATTTTTCGACGCGTTTCAAACCAACTAATGTGGTTCATCGTTAGGACAAGTTGAAGATCCAATCTGAGCGAACAGTTAAATAGGGACAACAGGCCATTCCAACAGCTAAAATTATTCTCACAAACAAGAATTATTCTCACAAACAAGAATTATCGTCAAGAAAAATCCACAAAGAAGAGTAAGGAGGAAGGGAATAAATAGTGAAAGGAAGGACAAAAAGGGAATAAATTGTGGGGAAAGCATGGTTGACCTTCATCTTTAATTTTCTAGGAAAATCAATTCTCCATATAAACCAAAGAATAGCTTCAAGTTTCCAGCAATATATGTCACCCATTCGATTTAGCCAAGTATACTTTGTGTAGCTACATATATATTATTGACTAGAGTACACATATTGAAGTACGATATGGCCCCACTTTCGAACAATCAAAACCCGAATGGTACCATTACCCACTTCCAACCATCAAATATTTTTTGCAAACACATGGTGGAGACAAGTATTAATAACTATGCAATATCCATTAAGGTATAGTGCCCCTTTCAACTATTAAAATTCAAATGGAATTAGGACTATCAAAAGAAAATTCAATTTCATGAGAAAGAGGAATTCAATTTGATGAAGAAAATAATCCTACTTAGTGGCCGAGGTGGACTATTATGGTTTATTTCCCTGTCAAGTATAGCTAATCATTTTCTATCTTTGTGAATATTTTGGGCTAAAATGACCAAAACAAGAGCTAAAATTGCAGAAATCGTCACATCATGAAATTTAAAAAGTGTTTTAGATTTGAAATTCCTACTTTATTAGCTGACATGTACCATTCTTAGCCTTGATGCTGAGGTGCATCATGGCTCATCAGAGTAGTCATTTATAAAATTTAAAGGTTAACCCTTATCATGATTGAAAATATTGGTCATGAGAGTATTTATCATAATTTAAATTTTGAAATGAGTCTTTACAGTTTAGCACATATTTTAAATTGATTTTTATGAAATTTTATTAAAAATGGGGGATAATTCATAATTTAATGTTTCTATGTTTTTCGAATATTGATTTTATTTTTATAGTTAAAAATGAAACTTAAATGATAGAATATTTCCATTTCATTCACAATTGTGTGGGCACAACAAAAATACTAAAGGATCAAATTGTTTGTGTTTTCTAAGTGTTAGAAAAAGTTTTATTCTCTCACAAAATTGATTCGGGGAGTGTTAAATTGGAGATTTTCTACAATTTGTAATGAAGTTGCCCTTACTTCTTTCTTATTAGGGTGGCTAGGGTAGATTTGGCTCAATCCTAGAGTCAATTTACCATATTTTCTTACAAAGGTGGTTTCGTGAGTGCTAAATTGGAAATCTACAATTTGTGATGAAGTTACTCTTTCTTATTGCTTATTAGGGTGTCTAGGGTATGACTGGCTAAATTTAGAGCCAATTTACTATTAGAGGTTCACTAGCTTAAGGTTCTAGTATCCTATTGTTTTTCTCATGGTATTTTCATGTTATGTAGCCTATTTAAAGGGATAATCAATCCATTGTAAGTTTCTTTTGGGTAGTTATGAGGGCATGGTAAAGAAGGAGCTGAGTGTAAAAATGTTGATGATTTTCTAGGCCTCCTCGAATGGGGTCCCAAAGGGGAGAAAGGTGGGATGACACATGTTTGCATCCCACCATCCATACATGGCCAAATATGCCATCATGTAACATCCCCACAATCATCATAGCTATTAAATGTATTTGGCTGATGGGATCATGTGAATGGGCACATAAAAGATGCAAGTCTACTCCAAGAAACTTATAATGTTTATGACCACAAGATGGTTCAAATGTGGTGCAAGTTTATTCTTTAAAGAGTACAAATTTTATGAAGGAGATCACAAGAATATTTTTCATTTCAATTCTCTGCAAATTGGGAACTTTAGGACAATCAAGGGGTCTAGTATCAGCCAAACCTCCCATGAAGTTCTTCAATCTAATGTAGAAATGGTCAATTACTTGTCAAACTGACATATTTTTAAATGTCAGAGCTGTCAATTTAGGGTGCAAGAAATTGAAGAGAGTGGTATCATCAACCTTGATGGGTTGGATAATGCTCTAGATATTTATGGAGGTGGCTTCTTATTTTTTCTTCATTATTCTCTTTATTCTATGTTCTTTCCTTAATTGTTGGTCCTCTCCTCCTCCATGACCACTAGGATTTTCTAACCATTTTTTCCCACCCTCCTTCTCTAGGCAGGGTATGCATTACAAATTCTTTCCTCTAGTGTTTTAGTTCATATTTGGCTACTTCAACCACTCTATTATGGATTCTCCTCCCTAGGTTATTTCCTCCTATGAATGTGCTTGTTATATGGTCCTTGAAATTGGTTTCCTTTTCAATGATCTCTCCCTTACTTATCTGTACTAGATATATTTTTCTCTAGGATCCATCCTTTTGATACACTTTCCTCTATTATATATTTTCTTTTCATCTTAGGTTCAAACAACCAATGCCTTTTTATTGATCCAAAAGTCAATGAGGGGCTACTTATTTTCAATAGCAAGGGGTCTCTAGAGCTTAGCACAAAGATACATAGGCAAAACCTTGTAGGCCATTATAGAGGAAATAACTAAAGTGGAGTGAGACATAATTATGAAATGTAGTTGTTTGATATATTCTGAAGTGCTTAGGGAAATAACTAAATGGGTGCCTAATCATGGACATGCCATGGGTCACTATAATGAGTACATGTATATTGTTCACATTTACTAATATCTAAAGCTCTTGTTGGTTTGGTTCTTGTTGGATCAAAATGAGGCAAAGCAAATCCTTCTTATGTTGGATAAATTAAAACTGATAAATGAGGAACCCGCATAAGAGGGTAAGCCATATTAAATACTATCTATATCTCCTCCTAGATCCTAGATGTTATCCTAGCTGCAAGAAGGAGCCCATCATAACAGATGCATTAGATTCCTCCAAATTCAAATAATGGTTTATATTCTCTTTAGTTTTTCAAGTAACTTTTATCTTTTTTTACTTTCAAAGTCAATTACTAGATTAGTCATCTTTGATAAACAATATAGTCTTTATGGTTTTTAATAAGCCTTACAAAGTAGTTTTTTTTGGATATTGGAAAAGCTATGGACTTTCCACATGTCGAGTTTCTTAAGTGGAAGACCATGGAAAAGCATGAACTACTTTTATATTTATTTTTAAAGATTAAGAGAATTTTACTTTACAAAAAAATATATAATAGAATGCGTAGCTATTTAATGGTCATGTAACCCAAATTGGATGAACCATGTAATTTTTGTTTCTTGTCAATTTGTTAGGATTGGTTTTTACGTGTACCTATTATATTTTAATATTTCTCTCATATTTTATAGCAAATGGTACTAGTGTAGGTTTTAACCCCGTACAGAAATTACCTGCATACGAATTCTAAATCACAGAAAAAATAAAAATGCGAGAGCATAACACATAAAACACGTATACACAGAGATTCCCACTGGATCTCAAGACTGGGACTACCAGCTTGATTTTTCATTATGTTCCTTTCAATGTTACAATACTATTTATACATGCTGAAGCATCCAATACCATGGACCGAAAACCATCGTGTCCATAACTGTGGACCGAAAACCATAGGTAGGTTCGCCCAACC
>APFE030486055.1:346183-363515 GCA_000404065.3 Pinus taeda
AATATCACCAAAATCAATTCCCGGCTCCTGGGAATAACCTTTTGCTACCAACCGAGCTTTGTATTTCTCCACCTTCCTTCTGCATTTGTCTTCTTCTTGAACACCCATTTGCTGCCAATGGGTTTCCTTCCAGCCGGCAACTCCACCAGATCCCAAGCCTCATTTTTGTGCAAAGATGCCATTTCATCAACCATGGCCTCTTTCCAGAGATTTCCATCCTCTGAATGCACTGCTTCCTTCACAGTTGTGGGATCAACATAAGTAACAGACAAAGCAAAGTTTGAACAGAAAGCAGATGGACGATACCTTTCTGGATGCCTTCTTTCTCGAGTTGAACTTCTCACAGTCGGAGTTTGTGGCTCTTCATCTTCTGATTCCTCCTCTGCTATAGAGTCTGATTCTTCCTCCTTTAGTTCAAATTCTATCTTCACAGGTTCCTTTGGTTGGACTTCATGTTTAATAACATCTTTCACCTCTCTGAACACCACATTCTCGACTGTACACAACCTTCCTTGTTACTGGGTTCCAAAGCTTATAACCCTTTAAACCATCCTTATACCCAATAAAGATGCACTTTTCATATTTAGTATCCAACTTGGTACGTTTCTCCTTTGGAACATGTACATATGCACCACATCCAAATACCCTCAGATGTGAAAGAGAGGGTTTCTTACCAATCCATAATTCTTGTGGAGTCTTATCCTCTAACGCTGATGAAGGTGACCTCTTGACCAAGTAACATGCAGTATCCACCGCTTCTGCCCAGAATTCATGTCCTAACCCGGCACCACTGAGCATGCTTCTTGCCCTTTCCATCAATGTCTTGTTCATTCTTTCTGCGACTCCATTTTGCTGATGTGTATAGGGAGTAGTCTTCTACTGTGCTATACCACACTTCTTACAAAATTCTTCAAATTCCTTGCAGCAGAATTCTCCACCATTATCTGTCCTCAGCACCTTTATCTTCTTCTCTGTCTAATTTTCCACCAGAGCCTTAAATTCTTTAAACCTGTGAAAGACTTCAGATTTCTTCTTAAAGAAATATATCCATGTATTCCTTGAGAAGTCATCTATAAATGATACATAGTACACAGACTTACCTAGTGATGGAACTTTCACATGTCCAAACACATCACTATGCACAAGCTCTAATATATGTTTCATCCTCTTACCACCAGAGGGGAAACTCACCCAATTCTGCTTCCCATATACACAATTTTCACAGAAATCAAAATCCAGAGAGCTATTACTCATACCTTCTACCATACCTTTGCCATGAAGTATTTGAAGGCTCTTCTCTCTAATATGTCCAAGCCTTTGATGCCACAACATGGTCTTCTTTGTAGAGACCACTAGATTTTCTGCTCCATTTTCAGGAACCATAGAACTATTGCACCCGTCAACAACAACGCTATCTTGCAGCTCGTACAGAGTTCCAATCCGAACTCCCCACATCAATACCAGTGCTCCTGGAACCATCTTGTATGTATCCTTCTCGAACACTGTCTTTACACCTGCATCACCCAAATTTCTTACAGAAATTAGATTTATGGCTAACGCAGGAATATGCAGAACACCCGAAAGGGTTCTAACCCTTCCACCTTGCAACTTAAACTTTACTTTTCCGCGACCAATGATTCTAGCCTTCCTATAATATCCTAAGAAGACATCACCACCATCGTATTTCTCATACTCATAGAACCACTCTCTATTAGGAGTGAAGTGAAAGGATGCACCTAAGTCAATCAACCATGCCTCATGATCTACATATGCACTTGAAGAAGCCAAGTACACATCCCCACCTTCATTTGAGGTGGTTTTCGCCTTTGTAGAAGGAGCATCATCAGATCCCTTTCCTTTATCAAGAGCTTTAGATTTACAATCCCTTATGAAGTTCCCTTCCTTACCGCATTTCGAACACACCACCTTTATAGGTTTTCCTGGAGATTTAGATCTCCCACTCGATGACTTATTTTTGTTTCTGTTCTGGGACTGTCCTCGTACAGATAAGGCATCACCATTCTGATTGTCCATATTTTCCGTCTCATCTCCTCCGTCAGCAAGGCTGAGACTATTTCATCAAACTGCAAAGCAGTTGCATTGCTACCTATTGCAATAACGAGACTATCCCACAAATCTGGTAGAGAACACAACAAACTGATGCGCTTATCTTCATCTGAAATTTTAATATCAACAGATGATAACTGACTTAACAGAATATTAAACGCATTCAAATTCTCTGTCACTGAGTCTCCATCGTTCATCCTTAGGTTATACAACTTTTTCCACAGGAACATTTTATTCACCAAAGACTTAGATTGGTACAAAGTCCCTAACTTGTCCCACAGAGCCTTCGCCATAGCTTCCCCTGATACATTCAACAATAATGAATCTAAGACACACAATCGTA
Organism: Pinus taeda; assembly: GCA_000404065.3. Lineage (NCBI taxonomy): Eukaryota > Viridiplantae > Streptophyta > Pinopsida > Pinales > Pinaceae > Pinus > Pinus taeda. Next base: position 348,594 of record APFE030486055.1, read on the forward strand.
TTGTGCTCTTTGCCTTTCGATCCAACTTCTTCCATTCTTCATCGGTCACTCCCGTGGGTTAGTACCTGGATCTACTGTGATCCACTGATCTTTATCCACCAACAGATCCTCCATCTTGAGTTTCCACAACTCAAAACTCTGACCATTGAACTTCTCAATCTCTATCTTTCCGCTGCTCGCCATCTTCTTTCACCACCAGAATCGATCTCGCAGATCTCCCACTGAACAGGGTCTACCACAGGCCCGAGCAAAACCCCTCAGCAACAAAGGTGTCCCCTTAAAGCCAAAACAGCTCTGATACCAAATGTAGATTCTAACCCCGTACAGAAATTACCTGCATATGAATTCTAAATCACAGGAAAAATAAAAATGCGAGAGCATAACACATAAAACACATATACAGAGAGATTTCCCACTAGATCCCAAAACCGAGACTACCAGCTTGATTTTTCATTATATTCCTTTCAATGTTACAATACATATTTATACATGCTGCAGCATCCAATGCCATCAATCGAAAACCATCGCGTCCAAAAAACATGTGCGAAAATCATGAACAAAACCATAGGTGGGTCCGTCCAACCTAACATAGGGTCCAAAAACAAAATTTTCTAAGGCGCTGCCCCGGACCCCATAAAGTGGGGTTACGGGTACCCCTCAAAGCCCCTGTTAACTATGTCGAAAGAATATAACACAACCCAACAACTAGAGCCAAAGGAATGGATGAAAGAGGAATTTTCTGCTTGGTTAAAAAGGGGTTGAGAGTAGTGGATGAACGACCTAAATGGAGATGACATTAGGTTATTGGTTTAGTAGGAAGTCTAATACCAAATCTATCGTAGAGATTTTTTATAGTAAGAGTACACATCAATTCCTATTGGGAACAAAAAAATTGCAACATGAATGTGAAAATATTCCTATTACGTAAAAAACTTCGAATGCATTCCTCTTAGCTAAATATTTTTTCCCAACATTGTTAATTCCCTAACACCCCCATGTTAAAGACCTTTTAATAATTTATTATTAGTTTACTTTATATATTATTAGGTTATGTAGAACATTTTATTGCACACTTTTACTATAGTTATACCATTTGTCTCCTACACACACACACACACACACACACACACACACACACACACACACACACCAAGGTGACCTAGAATTAGGATCGTTATATCTTTTCTTATATTTAATTAATTTTAAATAAGGTTTCTCTCTAAAAATGTATGATATTCACCTAATTTTTATCATTTTAAAGGAATTTAGATCATAACATTTGGTATTAGAGCATAAAATCCTAGATTTTTACTCCTCAAGTAAGACACCTTGACATTTTCGCTATAACCCTTTTTTTAGGAAGCTTCAAATAGTGAAATTTTGAGGAAACCGAGGATAGATAACAAAGTACCTACAGTCAATATTTCAATTTACCATTCACTATAATCTCATAGATATATCCTATGGAGTATATGATTTCTGACTAATATTGAAATTAGTCTCAAATGACTCAGATCCTTTTTTTGCTATAACTTATTTTTTGCAATGTTTCAAAAAGAAAAAAAATCAAAGAGACTAAGGTGTATATATAAGAATATGGTAAAAATTCTAAGTTTTATCTTTCTACAATTTCAAATATATATCTTATGGAAGTTAGGTTTTGTGATTAGTAATGAAATTAGTCTCAAATGAGTAATTTATTTATTTTCACCATAACTTATTTTTTGGGAGGATTTAGATAGTGAAATTTTGTGAAAAGTGATGAGAAATATAATATTGTATGTGGGAAAGTCTTCATATTCAAGTTTGTTATAATTTTAGAAATATAATGTATGGTATATAGGGTTTGTGATTAATTCTAAAATCAAAATTGAAATAACCATTTTGGAATTTTCACTTTAATACATTTTCAATAATCTTCTAGACTCTAACATTTAAAAATTTGTAAGGAAATATAGTGAATGACATGTCATTTTATTTATGTAGTTTGAAACATTACAATTGATGAAATATATCTTCTGGAGGATTGGGTGATTTTAAGAGATTTTGTGGAGAGAGAAACATCATTTCTTAATTTGTTTATGCAGATGTGTTTCAACATGTTTAAATATCATAATGATATATCATCTAAACGGTTAGAAACTATTATGGGAAGAATACATGTAGTAAATATAGATGGTGCCACCTTTTTGGAAACCCGTATAACCATTTTTGAAAATACTTGCAATGCTATTTTTACCCATTCCTATAGTACTACATCAAATAACACCTATATAGATTATATCACTTTGATGTTCCTTTAGGTATATGGGACATTCCCCAAGAATACATGAAACTAAATTTGCATAGGTTATTTGTTTATTTTATATTTGTAGTACATCAAGAATAACACTCAAGGAGACCACTCTCTTGTACTTAGTCATTTAGACAACATGGATAAGGGTATAGTTTATCCTATTGAGTAAGTATCTGTGTTGGCCCTTTCATGTATATTAGAGAGTTGTGGCACGTGATGCTCCCTTACCCTTAAGACCCAATAACCTTTTCCCATGGATCCAAACTAAGATCCATAAATTAATTCAAAAATTTAATCTATAGAATTATCCTCCATTATTCATGAAGAAATTGAAGAGACACAAAATGAACAATTGAAATTAGATAACCAAATTGTGCAATTGAATCATAGGTTAATGGAAAAGCATGATTTGATTAATATAGAAAATAGAAAGGATCAAAATAAGAAATAGATGGAAAGAAATATGGATGGAAAATTAAATTAATTAGAATAGAAAATGGATGAAAATAAGAGGCACTTTGAATGCTCCCTAAAAATTACCATAAAATCCCTAGATTGGGATCATACCTAAAATTTATAATGTGACTGAAGGGACTAATGAAAATAAATGGGTCACATAGGTTGAAAAGATTTCCAATAAGATTTTTTTTTAGGAGGACCTAACTTCAACAATGCAGTTACTTACAATTGCTTTCCAAAGAAGGTGAACTTTCCCAAGGTTGAATTAACAAAGTTTGGTATAGTAAATGTCTTTAGCAAGTAGAGTAATAGTTTGAATTCCATATTATTATGGATGTTAAAAAAATGGTCCACATAGAAAATTTCAGCATTGTTATATAACCCTATAAATGGTACCAATGGTAAGTTAAAAGGATTCCACACTCTTATATTATAGCTAAGGTTTATTAAAATAAAAATTTCATGAAAAACACTGGAATGTTTGGGAATAATGCTAATTAATGGTAATTGACGAGAATTAAGTAGTTAAGTGATATTGATGATTATTAGTGATAATTTCAAGTATTGGCCACAAGGGTAGATAAAATAAGTAGGATTTCATTTCATATCCAACAGTGATGGTCAGAAAAAAGGATAATTCTTGGAGGATGTGTCATGATTATTGGTATCTAAATAAAATCACCATTAACGGTAAAGTCCCTATCCCAATGTTTGATGAGCTATTAGTTTATATTCATGGAATGGATTATTTTAAATACATTGGTCTTAAATAAAGATACCATCAAATCTAACTATGATAATAAGACATTCCCAAAACAAATTCTAGAACACATGAAGGACATTTAAGTTCCTAGTCACGCTTTCTGGGTTGACTATTTCTTATCCTACTTTGCAAAGCATCGTGAATATTTTTTTTTCACCATAACTTATAAAATTTGTGTTCATTTTCCTTCATGATATATTCATATATAGAAAATCATGGGAATACCAGATTCAACATGTGAATAAAGATATATTATTTATCAAGAAAATTTAATTTAATGAAAAAATATCCAAATGTGCTTTTGGGAAATAAGAAGCAAAGTGTTTAAGTTATATTGTTTCAATGGTATGAATTAAGGTGAACCCTCAAATGATCTAATCCATTAAAAATGGATCATTCCTAAGAATATCAAGAGTCTTAGAGGATTAATGGAACATTCCTAAGAATATCAAGAGTCTTAGAGGATTTTTGAGACTTATGGGATATTATCAAAAATCTATTATAAATAATGCATGTGTCATAGGTCAATTACTATCTCCCCGACAGAAAAATTATTTTGAATGGAATGATGAAGGTACTTTGGAATTCTCTCTTTTATAGGATTTTATGTCATCTACAACAATATTAGCAATAATTAAATTATGATTAATCATTCATGGCATAGTGTAATCCATCAAGCTAGGGAATTGGAGTAGTATTTTCAAAATAAGGGAGAAGCATTCGATTTTCCAAATAAACAATTGAAGGTAAAGTATTTCGTGAAATATACATATGAGAAAGAAATTGAAGCAAATTTACATATAATAAAAATGGTGACAATATGTGTTGGGAACTAGCTCAAGGTCAAGGTCAAGATCGACCATAATATCCTAAATTACATTTTGGAGTAAACATTGTCATTATAATATAATAAAATAGGTAGAAAAAATTCAATGGTTTGAACATGAAATAATATAAAAATGGGGAAAGGCAATTTCATGGTAATTCAAATGGAGAGTAATCAAAATGTCATTTCATATTTTCTAGATAAAAAATAGGTATAGTAAAAATATTAAACATAGTAAAATATCAAGTTTCGGTTCAACCATTAAACTCACTAAATGAAGAATGGGAAGAGATGTCAATGAAATTCATTATTCGTCTACCAAAATTTTAAGGTAAGCATGCATTTTTTTTTGGTGATTGATAAACTCATAAAATATGCACATTTTTGTGGTATTCAAAAAATATATAAAAAGTCAAGTGCAAGAAAATTTCATGAAGAGATCCATCGGATTCAAGGTATTCCTAAAATGATAGAAAGTGAAAGAGCTCCAAACTTCATCAGAAATTTTTTGAAACAATGTTAGAAGCTGAGTGGAACAACATTGCCCATGAGTTTAGGATATCACACATAAAGACATGATCAAACATAAATAGTTAAAAGATGTTTATATGATTATCTAGGATCTTATTCATTATAAAATTAATACTAGTGGATAGAGAGTCTTCCTATAATAGAATGGTGGTATAATAGTACATATCAAACATGGGATAAAATGTCACCATTGAAGTCCCTTTATGGATATGTAGCTCCTAGTATCTCATAATCCTTGGAAAAAGTATAGGAAAGAAAGTCAGATATGCAGAAGACTAAAGAAACTTTAACAAATTGTATAGAATACCTTCAAATGACAAAAAATAAAATGAAGTAGAAAGTAAATCAAAATTTAAGTGAGATATTATTTATTGATTGTGACAGGGTACTTTTGGTACGAAAACCTTATAATAAATCTCCACTAGAGAAAATGAAGACTAAAATATTAGCTCCAAAAGTTTATGGACCTTGAAATATTATTCACATAATTTTACAATTGCCTTAGTTGTTAGGTTTTCCCTCTTCTTGAGTTCGTAAGTTTATTCATGTATCCTCCCTAAAAACGATTTTGAGAAAAATTATGCCAATACAAATAGAACTTCAATAATTAAATGGAAAAAGGACGTTGATGATTAAATCAAAAAACTTTATAGATCAACATTATCTATATTTTTGTATTAGAACCAATATAAAATACCTTACAAAGTTGAATAATATGCCTCTAGACGAAACCACATCATAAAATGACATGTTTGCAAAGAAGCATCCTCAATTACAAGGTTTGAGGAAAATATTTTTTAAAAGATAGAGGCTATGTTAAGGCCCTATCAGAATTCATTATAAGTTTATTTGTTATATTAGTAGGAGAACTAGAAAATTTTATTTTACTCTTTCATTATAATTATAGCCTTTCTCACTTATATGTATACCATGGAGACTCATTTTTAGGATGAGATTATCTTGTCTTCTACACTGTATTAATGTCCATCAAAGTGGATCGAATTAATTGAATTTATGAATTTCAAGGTGCTTTGATGAGAGAATGTGAAGAGAGAACAAGTGAGTGAGTGTGAGAGGGGTGGGGAGAAAGGGATAGGGAGGTATGGAGAAATAAATAATAGGGAAGGTAGGGAGAGAGATGGATTTGCACAAGGTGGAGGGAGATAAAGGGATGAAAGTGGTATAGAGAAGGCATGGTGATGAGGTGTGGTATAGATGAAATTTCATGATGGGGGAGATATAGGGGAAGATAAAAGGTGGGGAAAGAGAAGGGCATGAGGTGAGAGAAGGTGGTAGGGTGAAAAGAGGGAGAGGATGGGAGAGAGATAGGAAAATATGGGGAGAGAAACCAAGTGAGAGAGTGATAGAAGGGTAGGGAGGGAATTATGTAGAAGGGGTGAGAGAAAGGGAGTGAAGAAGGGAGGGAGAGTGGGACAATATCAGAGAGGGAAGTAGGAAAAGGTGAAAAGGTGAGGGAGGATATAGCTAGGATAGAGAGAGAGAGATAAGGGTTTGAATGATAAATGGAGTGATAGGTAGAGAAAGGGGGTGATAGAGAGAGAAGTTAATGGGTTTGTTAGATATAGTGGCTGAGAAGGAGAGAGAGATAATGATGGTAGAGGATGGTGAGGTGTATAGATAGACATAAATTGGAGAGATAAAAGGAGCTAGAATAGTGTGACATTTGGGGATGGAGTGAGGAAGACATTGAGGGAGGGAGGGAGAAGGGGAGAGAGAGAGAGAGAGGGAAGGAGAGTGATAATTATGGAGATAGTGAATGGGGTTGATATATGAAAATATGGAGGGGGAGAGAGAGGTAAAAATAGAACGGGATATAACAAGGGAGTGAGGTAGGGAGATATAGAGACAGAGAAAGAGAGAGAGGAAAAGAGAGATAGAAGGGATGAGAGAGAGGGTATGTGGGGAGATGGAAAGCAAGTGATCAAATACACATTAGGGAGAGAGGAGGGGTAGAAGGAAACATGGGAGAGAGAGTTATTGTTTTCCCATTAGGAATTTGTATGCATTACTTTGTGGAAAAAGAGATTTTCCACAATAGGAATGTGTGCATGTTATTCTCGGGTAATTATTTTCTGAATAGGAACATAAAATGATAATTTTTATTTATAAAGAACATGCACACTTTTCGAGATTTTTTTGAACTCATTTTTTTGGGGCATGCGTGAAAAGTATAATGTACATGTTTGTTGAGTTAGTTACTTCAGATATAGTTTGAAGATGAAAAAAATCGTGCTTTAGGTATCCAATGCATTAGAATTTTGTATTTTTCAGTGTCGCTCAATATTTCCATTTTTTATGTTACGTTTATATTAATATTCCTTTCAATTATATATATTATATATATATATAATATATATATCTTAAAAGGCATACCTCTTTTATTTATTTATAGTATACATTTTTTTCTAACGATTTCAATAAAAAATTCATATCATCCATTGTACAATATCATACCCACAATTAGATTAAAAAAAATTGTTTGTGAATTTCAAAGATATAATTATTTTCATAATTTTAAAAGGATATAAACTTAAGATTCTAGTGATTTAAAAATAGTTGTGCACAAGAACAATTTCATCTCGACAATTTAAATAAAAATCCTACTGAAGTTCCCTCATTTACATATTCAAGGTAAGTAAGCACATGCCTTATATTTCATTTTCCTACATTTCATCCTTTTATATCAAATTAAAATTTATTGTGGAAGCACCTTGAATCATCTCTCTAAGTTAACAAATTATTGGTTTTCGACTTTTGCTTTGGAGCTAATATGTTATTAGAGATGCTCATTAGCTTCCACCCACACATATGTTTTTTTTTTACTAAAAACTATATTCCAACTCTAGAGTTAACAAAAATTGTCAGTAAATCTTGTTTCAGAATATTTAGGTCCCCACACATGTTTTTTTACTAAAAGCTATCTTCCAATTCTAGAGTCAACAAAACTTGTCAGGAAATCTTGTTTCAAAATATTTATCCCCCTAGATAACTTTCATCTATAAGAATCGTATAATCATCAAATATTTTAGCCTTATAATTATATGATAATTGGTCTCAGATATTTTCAATAAAAGTAAGAATGGTATTCAATGATGTCGCTACTAATAGGCTTGAGTCATCTATGGAATTTCTTAAATATTATATGAGGGCCAAGGGTCATTCCAACCTATATCCTCAAGATCTAGTGAAATAGTTCTTCTATTTGCGCGATGAACATAAAAATGTATTGCTTAGTATGTTAAGTAACAGTATAATATTTTCTAATAAAGCATTAAGAGCCCATTCCATAGAGCATTGAGATTGTGAATTCAAGAATATGTCCGCATTTTTAATATGGTAAACCGATTATCATATATATATTCTTTTATATATCATATCACATGTTTTGTTTAATTTTAATTTCGAGATTTGAATTTTGGGAAAAAAATGGAGTTTTGGTGAACCTAAATAAATCTCATAGTTGTTAACCAGGTTTATAGATAAAAACGCATAACTTGATGTGGCAATGCAAGTTTGTAATTTATCCTTGCAATTTTCATGTCTGTGATAGCATTTTTTTATGTTTATTGATATTGATATTTTACTATTTTATCTTATAATTCATTATATATATAGACTAATCTCATCTAAACCTTATTAAAAAATTCAAACCTAATCATTATCAAACCCAAACTCGAATCCAAACCATATGACATTATTTACACCTAGTTATCATTCCTTCCATCATCAATTTTATATAAGAAATCATTTATTTATTATAAATTTTATACATATGTGATATCCCCAGATTATGTAAATATTTAAATTTAGTGCAGACCAAACATACTATTATTATTATTTTTATAAAAACTATTTTATGGTATTTAATGATTTTGAAAAATGAATTAACAGTTATTAGTAATATGGTCTTACTTGCTAAGTACTTAGAGAGACATTATCTGTCCCTAACTCAATTCTTGAGGATATATTCAAGAAGATCAAGAAGATAGAGGTGCCTAAGATCAAGAAAAAGGAAAACAAAGAAAGGAAGAGGAAAAGAGGAGAGAAAATATATGTTGGTGTGCAAGATAGTTCTTTCATGGCTAGCTCTGGTTAGGACTAGATAGCTGAGAACATTGAAATTAAGAATGTTCCTGAATCAGGAACAGCTCGGGGGGAGATTCACTAGAATAGTAATCTCATGGTTAGGAGGCAAAGGCTAGATCTCATTGCAACTACATAGTTGAGAACATTGAAATTAAGAATGTTCTTGAATTAGAAACAACTCGGGGGGAGATTCAGTGGAACAGTAATCTCACGGTTGGGAGGAAAAATAAATAGCATGTCTATTTGTAGACCAAATTCTTGAACAACATAACTAGGTAAGTGAAATCTTCTTGTATTAGGAATAAAATTTACACAATTAAATACGCTTATGTTATGAGTTACTAAATAGTTAATCAACATAAACTAGTTAATTCAATAGATTCTCAGTAGGTTATTTCTGTATATTGAAAGAGATAGATTTCCTTCCTTAAGTATTCCATGAGTAGTGCAATTATGATTTGAGTGGATAGTAGAAAATGATATGAATTATCTCTATATTCATAATAGAAATTACAGTGTAAGTATTGAAGAAAAATAGAAAGTACTTATAGTACAATTCAAGAAAAGAACCTGAAACCGGATATAAATCAATAACAACACAACTAAATCTCAGAGAGTTTTATAACATGGTATAATGAATTAACTGAAAAGAACCAACAGTATTCTTAACATTTTATGAACTTAATCCAATATTTTAGAGAAGAAATTATCGTGTAGTAGAAATGCTTCAATGGAAGAAAAACCAAAACTATTCTTAGGTTTCGTATTCGCATATGTAAAACCCAACAGAAAGAATAACAAGTAATATTTTCCCTCATATATGGTAAAGTCAAAATTCTACTTCAGCAAGACTAGAGTTGTCAAATACATATTCTTATACTCTAAAATTTGTAAAATGATTGCTGACAATACCAAGATGAACAAAGATTAAGAAGGGAAAATACAATACTAAGAGTGGGAATCTAGTGTAAAGATCCACTTCATTTAGAGGTAGCATGTTGTTGGCTTGAAGGGGGGCTAACCCAAGCTTAGCGTTAATTATCCAAACAAATCGCTACACTACTGGCCTTTTCGGCATCAGCCCGTGGAGCGTAGACCGAAGTCTCACCCGAAGCAGTATGGGGGGATGTTGGAAACAAGTTTCCACATGCTAAGATGGTTGTGGTGCCATTTCATTTCCTCTGTCCCTGCCTCCGCATAGGTTGCTTCACTCTAAGGCTTGCAAGGTGAGCCCTATATTCCAACTTTCAATACCTCCACGAAAGGGTATGGTCAACCTTTTTCTAGCCCTATCCTACTACAGAGCTACTTTCACGTTGCTAGGGAAACGGTCCTTGCAGATTCCTGAATTCCTCTAAGTGTATTACTTATCTTATTAGATAATTAAATTTAACACTGCGTGAACATATATCCTTGATCATATTCAGTTATCCAAGGTATTTTTATTCATTCACGCATCATATAAGCATAATAAAGGAAATTCATACATAACATATCGAGATGCATCAACAGAACAAAGAAACAAAAATTGCACAATATCTTTATTTATTAATATCTTCTAAGAGCTTACAAACTCTATCCACCCTGTGCATAGAGCTACAGGGGTCCGTGCACTCAGATACAGACTTCTACCCTTAGGCCTATGCATAATTCGTTGCACAACCTCTACCTATGCTACAACCCAAGATTTAGACTTCTTACTTTAGAGCTACGACTCTCTTACATTGTGTGTCTCCAAAACTACTTGTAGCTTATCTCTTTCTATACAATCCCATGGTCCGCAGACCATGGGTAGATCTCTTTACAGCCGACTTTACTTTACACAACTAAGGGCAGGCTTCCCTTTATGGCACATGATACCTTTGCACTCTACGATCACACAATGTGGAGACTTTACATTTTTATTACAAAATTTGACTCAAACATGGGATTTTAGCCCCGAAACTATTCTTGGGGGATCCCGTTGCCAACAGTCCCCCAACACAAACATCATGACTCACCCTCGAGTCACTCAATAAGTGCGGAGATCTTTGTTTGACGTATACAACCACTACCTCGGTCGTGCATTGAGCTACCACCTACTTTGCATCTTCCACTGTTTGGTCGGTCATTGCCCCTACACTGTCAGCCTGAAGTTTTTCCTTCGTCGCTTGCAGAGTCACAAGATTTCCTTCAATATTTCCTATGACTGTGTAAGCTTCCTCTAGCCAGGGCTTTAGCCTTGCCTTCAACACTACTTCCTTGTGCAGCACTACGTCCACCTGCTCCTTCAGCTGCTTGGCCTCCTGCAGCATGGCTAGCCTCTGTATTAGCGTGACAGTTCACGCTATTCCCTTAACCTCATCATAGCGCTGATGTACCTCATGCGATTCCATCTCTAGCCTTTGTATATTGGGGTCCTCCTGCAATCTTGTGAAGACCTCAAAGGACTGCTCAAACAACTGTGCGCAGTCTGCTACTACACTATCCATTGTCGCTACTACCTTTGTGATAGTGATCGCCCGATGTTCCTTTACTTCTGGTGGTGTTGAAGGTTGCGTCGTCAGCTATAGCTCGGTAATTTGCAGGTTCAGCTACAACTGAACCCGTGCCATTTCAGTTCAAGTGTCATGCATCCCTGTGGCCAACTTGCAGATGCGTGCCTCGACTAGCTTCTCCTTCAGACTGGCCAACTCTAGGACCATTTGACACACCTCCTCAATGACCTTCATAATCCTTTTTCTTTGATTGATTGCCTTGGTCTTAGCAGGGATGAAAGCATTTCTCTGTAGGGCCATCTGCTCATTGTTGATCCATTTTGCATTGATTATCTAGAGGGAACGGTGCTCACGGGCCCTCAACTCTACAATTACTGCATACTATAAGAGGTGGAGTGCTTCATGCAGAATCATTTCTAGGTTCACCACAACTCCCTTCAGGCCACTGAAAGTAGGCCTGTTAGCCTCATTATCGGTGGTTAGTGCCCCATCCGGTAGCACTATTGCACTGGAAGCCTTCGTGCATAGCATATCCACAACCTCTGAAGTGCCGATAGCCAAGCCCGTAGACACCGTACTAGCTTGTAATGCATGAGTCTGCAACTCCTACAACCCGAGATCGATAACCCCTCAGATGATCTACTGCTATTGTTCAAAATGTTGCAGGGTCTCCGTGGTGATGTCCCTAACTATGTCATCGATATCATATAAGTTGACCTCTATCAATTTGGTAGGGTTGAGTGATGTTTTGGTCGCCTTTGATTTCTACCTAAACCCTCCCTTATCTAGCTATCTTGGGTGCTTATTGTGGGTACACGTCTCCTGAGGGTCCGCGTCATGCTGTTTTGTTTCTTCCTCTTTTATTTCAAGTGAATGCAACCTTGTGCCTTTATCAGAGCCACACTCTATTCCACTTGTCTACTTTCCTACCTACTCTGCCTGGGCCTTATCAGTGGCCTTCGTTTTCCTCTTCTTGACCAACTATACCATCTTCAGCTTGGCCACCTCATTCTTCTTTTGCGCGGAAGACTTGATACCGCCAACCGCTAAGTCTATGATAGTGCGCCACTCCACCAGACATTGGTTAAGCACTGCATCAATGACGTCATCCATGGTAAGATATGACAAGTCATTCTAGTTATGCACAGGGGGCTTCCATGCCCTGATGGAGACTTGATGGAAATATTCTTTGAATTCGATGTAACCCTATAGGTTGGAATACACCATGCTGACAATCATGGCTTGTGATTGATGGCCATCTTGATATTCATCTCCATCAAGATCCAAAATATCTTGTTGTCCCTGAGGTACTGTGCATCCTTGGTCGCCCACAGGGAATCATACATTGCTGCCTCAGGGAGGTCTGGCATGATTGAAGGGAACTGGCTATCCTCTGGTAGCTCCCACGCTACTAGCACAATCGACAGCAAGAGCCACGCGTAGTGGAATGTCTTGCTAAGATCATGTGCTTCGTGGCAGTTCATGAGGAACTGTCTGTGAAGGTAGTCTGACCAGTTAAACTAGACTCCTTCAACCCACTATCGTGCTAGCACGAGGACAGGAGTCGGCACCTCATTGGTGCAACACTTCCTCATTAACTTCCCTACGAGTATCTGTGTGGCTACCTTCATAGCGGGGTTGTAGATGCTGGAGATAGCATACATGCATGGCTTCTTTACCCGCTTGTTTTTTTTTTTTTTAATTGATTCTGCCAGAGCCTACTCGCCACCGTTTCTGCCAAAGATCATGGTAGGATTCTCACCTGTATATGGTAGGCACATTATGCAGTGAATCAACCTATCTATGGTGGGTATCGACTCCTCCAACCACAGACACCCATCATCCACCAAGCACAGCAGTTGCTTGATGACCAAAACTATCAGTGGGGTGTGGTTATACTCTGGCACCCAGAGTAGGTTGAGAAACCTTGCCTTTTCTACTCCTTTGAGCCACCTTCGTGGCTCCAAGGTGGTCATTCCAATATTTGCATCTATGATCCGGAGCATCAACTACTTCGTAGCCAGGTGTGGGAACTTTTCGTTGTCTACCAAGTCCCAGTCTTCAAGCTTCAGTATAGACATTCATGCCAAATGTGGACTATCGAAAACAATTTCGTTTGATAGCAGAGGGGTTTGCAAGGGTTTCTTACTCTCGTTGATTTCCTTTGGTACCTTGGACTTAGGCTTGCACTGAGGGACATACTCTGGCAACCGAGTAATAGGGTCCACACCTTGGGCTTCAACCTCCTCCACTATCGTTCCCACATCCTCATCGTCCATCGGGATGTCTTCAATATCTTCCTCCTCTAGTTCTAGGTTTATATCTTCGCCTTTCTCTTGTGCAATGGCCTTTGGTGGGTTTCTCCTTGGCAGTGCGTGCATCTGTATGGCAGGTTGCTTTCCCTTCTTGTCTTTCATAGTCTCCTTATTTGGGGTTGGCTTTGGTCTCAGCATTCTCAACATTCTCGGTGATTTACAGACTTTTTCCAATACTTCAACCACTTCCAGAGCAGCTACTTCTGCCTCTATTTCCATTTCCTTTGTTGGCTTCTCTAGTACCTTTTCGGTATTTATAATCTCTGCAAGTGTTGACATAACGCTTTCTAGTAGTTCTCACGGCGTCTCTGGAAAGTTCACAAATGTGGGAGTCTATTTGAAAGCCTCGAAGAACTCTCAATCCGTAGGTGTCTGAGAGCTCAACAACTCAATACTCAAAATGCCAAGCATTTCTTGTTGGACAACCAGTTATAATTTATAGGGTATTTTGAATTCAAATCGAACTATTCCCCCCATATTCAGTTTATTAATGCTATATTGGTGATAGAGTTTCCACGATATGAGCGATAAATTTCATCTTAAATGATGGCTTCCCACTCCATTTGGACTCACTTTTGCCATCAAATCATGAACAATGAATTTGATGGTCACTTTGAAGCTGACCTACATGATTTCTCCTTGGCTAGCATAGCTCCCTCCACGCTACTACAGACCCTGTGACATTTCCTTGCTACGTATCATCTGCCAATCGCATAGCTCCCCAAACTTGGGTAGTGTATTTAATAGTCTCGTGCCTCCTTTCAGTTGCGTAGAGCACTAAGACTGTGTTACCTTCATTTACTCACATGGCTAGACTGCTGGTGTATGGCTTCTGTAGGTTTTAACGCCATACAAAAATTACCTGCATACGAATTCTAAATCATAGGAAAAATAAAAAATGCGAGAGCATAACACATAAAACACATATACACAGAGATTTCCCACAGGATCTCAAAAACGAAACTACCAGCTTGATTTTTCATTATATTCCTTTCAATGTTACAATACATATTTATACATGCCGAAGCATCCAATACCATGGACCGAAAACCATCGCGTTCAAATCTATGGACCGAAAACCATAGGTAGGTTCGCCCAACCTTATATAGGGTCCAAAAAAAAATTTTTCGGGGCGCTGCCCGAACCCC
>APFE030486055.1:367398-397665 GCA_000404065.3 Pinus taeda
AACACCCCGGACAGGGGTGGCTGCCGCCCCCCCTGTGACCCCCCCGCTGCGCAATCGGCGCAACAAAGGGGGGGCTCCGCCCCCCCTCTAACCCAACGGTTCACTACATAGGTTAGTCATGGAAAGAATATAACACAACCCAACAACTTCAAGTGACTACCATTAACCTTTCCTAGGAAGGGTTCTCTATTTAATTTGACCATTTGTACCACCTATCCATTGGTATTTATCTTAATGATATAGGGCCCTAACTAGCGCATTATGAATTTCCTTGGAAATTTATTGAACATTCTATTATATAGAAAGACCAGATCATTTTCCTTAAATCAGCATAGCTTAACGTGTCGATCATGCTATGCCTTTTCGTATTTCTTTTGGACCTGGTGGTGAAATCTAGCTAAAAATCTCTCTTCCTCAAGTTCATCTAGTTGTGCGAGCCTTTCCTCTGGTGCTCCACGATCTATCATACCTATGAGCATTACTATTCACAGACTAGGAATGATGTATTCCATAGGTTTTACTACTTCAACGCCATAAACAAGCCTAAAGGGGGTTCTTCTAGTCAACTTCATGCATGTCATTCGATAAGCCCATAGTACTACAGGTATGCGTAGGTCCCAATCACTTCGCTGAGCATTGCAAACATTGTTCAGCATGTTTTCGAGGACCTTGTTGAACGGTTCCACCATCTCGTTAGCCTGCGGGTGATAAGGTGTGCTCGTTTGGTGGTATACCTAAAATTCCTCTGTCAGTATGCTGATCATCTCATTTAGGAAGTGTGTACCATGATCACTCATCAAGATATTTGGACATCCAAATCGCATCGATACATGCTCAAAGAAGATTTTTGTAGCGATCACACCTGTGTAATCCTTCACAGGCTGTTACCCCGCCCAAAAAGTCAAATACTCCATTGCCGTAATAATGTACCTTGCTCCCATCTTTCCTTGGGGTTGAATGGATCCTACAAAATCTATTACCCACTTCTCAAAGGGTTGCAACGCCATTTGTGGATTCAAATGCGTCTCATCCTGCTACAATGTCCTTCCAGTCCTTTGAAACACATCACACGCCTTACAATATGCTTTTGAGTCCTGATGGAGGGTTGGCCACCACAAACCTGTATGTAGAATCTTCTGTGTTGTCGCTCTTCTGGCATAATGTCCTCCTGCAGCACCCCCATGAGTGTCTGCGAGGATGCTACTTCTTTCAAACTTAGGTACATACCATTGCAATATCTCATTAGTTCCCATCTTGTACAGATGCCTAGCAATGACAGAGAAATATGTCATGCGCAGAACTAATTCCTTCTTTTGTTGGACAATGTATCCTTCTAGTGCAGTACTTATCATTAGGAAATGTCTTATATCCTCAAAAAGACCATCTGCGATGCACATTGCAAATAGATGAGCGTCAAGCAATCCCTCTACCAAATTAGTGGGCTATTACACTATTTCGATGCACGACAGATGGTCTGGTCCCTTGTTTAGTCATCCAAGCTTCACAATAACTTTAAAATCATGTTCCTAGAACAATAAGAGCCTCTTGTAGATTCTCACCCCCAACACAGGCTTATTGACCAGGTATTTCAGCATGGAGTGATCTGTATACATTTTAAAATGGCCTCCCAATAAGTATTGCCTAAACTTTTGGAGCGCATACACCATAGCTAACCCTTCGTGCTTGGTGGTGGAATAGTTCTTCTTCAATTTGGATGATCTTCGACTTATGAACGTGATAGGATGTTCCAAGCCTTCTTCAACAAACTGTGTTAGTACTGCTCCTAGTGCTATACATGATGTGTCGACATGTACATGAAACTGTTTCTTCCAATTCAGGAAGAATAGAATTGGTACGGTGACCATATTTTCTTTTAATATATCCAATCTCTTCTTACAGTCATCATTCTAGCAGAATGTGGCATCCTTCTTCAATAGTTTCTCCATAGGCAAGGTGATCTGGGCATAACTTTTGATAAACTTCCTATAATATCTCATATGTCCCAAGGTAGAGCGCAGCTGCTCCACACTCCTTGGCACTTCCAAGTTCAATATCATTGCTATCTTTGTGGGATCTACCATTAGTCCATGTCTGAAAACCACATGGCCAAACAGGTTCCCAAAAAGAACACAAAACACACACTTCTTGAGATTAAGCGCGATCTAGTATCATTGGTAGGTATTGAGCATCAAGTGCAAGATTGGTACATGGTGTTTAACCAGCCCAAACATGGTCCAGTCATCAAAATATACCTCCAAGAACTTATGAATAAATTCCTTGAATGCAACCACAATTACGCGCCACAAGATCGCAGGTGCATTCCTCAATCCAAGCACCATCATGGTGTATTGAAAGAAACCCCACTAAATAGCGAAGGTCATTTTTCCCATATCCTCCAGTGCTATTTTGATTTGGAGGTATCCAGAGAACTCATTAGTGAAGGAATATGCTTCCTGGACACCTACATTATCCAACACTTCATGAGTGAATTGAGTCAGGAAAGGATCATCTAGAAAAGCGCCATTCAACTTCCTGGGATCCACGAATATCCTTATTTCATCCTTATTCTTCTTTTCCTATACCACCATTGGGCTTACCTAGTCAAATCCTTCCATAGGCTCAATGATGCCTATCACGAGCATATTGTCTAGCTCTAAGCAGACCTTCTCCTTATATTTTGGACTGAGACAGTAAGGCCTTTTATTAACCGGCTTCAAGTCAGGTTTTAATGTAATATTCATCATACTTAGGTCCCCGATTATCCCCTTCAGATCCGTAAAATTCATAGGGAATAAATCTTTGTATTCACAGAGAAATTTAGGGACCTTCTCCACTGTCGCATCATCCCAGTAGTCTCCAATCTTCGTGAATTTGGGTTCTTCCTCCATACCAATGTTTACTTGTCTCATTTTCAATGGTGTGGTTATGTCAGGGTTCTCAATTTGTGGTCTTTTAACCTCGTGGTGACCTTCTGTTTCCAAAATGTTAATCTTTCGTAGATCCTCATCTTCTTCTTCACCGGTCATGTTATGGAATTCCAGCACGTGACTTAGCTGAGTAGCTTGCTTAAGCTGAATCAGGTCCAATGGATCCTATGGTATTTGAAATATGGCTGCTTTCATCTCTTGTAGTGCTTCATCAATAGTGTCAAACCATCTTCAAAACTAAATCTCATCATGAATCCTTCATGCAGGACATCCCATTCACCTGTCCCATGGTGGAGCTATGTTTCTATATGCTAGTTCATCAGGACAATATCCAAGGTATGACAGAACAAGTGCACCCATTGAGGTTGGGGCTTTTCTCCATAAGGCTGTGTCCATTTGGCTAAATGCACGTGCAGATCATCCGTCCCATCATACTTGTCTGTCATTCACATCCTTGGCTTCCCAAAATGAGTTCTCATCATTCTCCTACATTCGCACCAATCATCAAAGCTTCTCGTGGTGCATTCCCTACCACCTTGTGGGCAATAGCACACAGTGCCCAATCCAATGCCTGGAAGCACTGCTTTTCGTGTAGTTCCCTCTTAGATTCATCCAAAAAACTATCTACTTCATTCAGGCCATCATAAGTAGGAAGATTTTCAACATCTAAGGACACACAATGCAGTGATCAAGTCATCATGTTGCAATTCAGTGTAGTCACTTCATGTAACTGATTTTTCCAATGTTATAACTCTTCATTAGAGTTCGAAGTGTAGGAACTCTCACGATCCTAGGTGATCCACCCAACCACAATGGGATTCACCTAATCTTGATCTCACGTCATTATCTTATAGATGCAGTCAAAATCGTCATCACTCTCGTAATGGCAGACTTGTTCAGTATACCGTGATCCCTCAAGAAGATTTAGGCGTACTATTATGCATAGAGATTTCTTGTCAAAGATCATCTTCCACTTCTTTAGACCGATTATCCCATTCATATCAGTAGCCCAGTCAATTCCAGGGAGCGCAAGATGGGGATTGCTATCATCCACTATCTTTATTACTTCAAAGGCAACGAGCATGTTCGCGCATTCAATATCCACTGTCACCCCCTGCAGTCGCCCCATGGGGATGATCTTCTGCCGATTTCCCATCCTTAGCTAAATTAGAGACCATTGCAACACGGGTCTCCCCATTCATTCCCAAGTCTACTTTGGTAGGACTTTCGCATCTGACCCCAGGTCAGAAATAACCTTATCCATTTCATACTCTCCTATCTACATGATTAGTCTCATCTCCCATCTTGTCCTTGTTTTATGCTTCCCAATCTTTTGTACTATTCACGGCTCACCCAGTGCGGTTCCAGCGCATTTATTTATGAGATATTATAACCCTTTCATAACCTTCCTATCATGTAGTAACTTCATATAGGTCTCCAAGAAAGTTGTGAGCATAGAGGGGTCCATCTCCTGCTTAGGCTTATCCTTGCTTCCTGAGGTGGAGGCCTTAGCGAAGATCTTCTTAGCTTCCATGAAAGTTTCACGTGTGTGCTCCAAATCGAACTCAACCTCCTTCTTTGGAGCTTTGCAGACCCATGTATTATCTTGTGGTTGTTTCCCCCTATCATCTCCTATCATGATTCCACTCCTAAGCACTATATTTATGTTTGGATCTTCTTCACACAGCTCATACCTCAAAATTTGCAGGTTCTAAGTCGGCGGAGGTGGTAGCGCCCCTTTGTTAGGTATCCTTGCTATTAGTGTAGGACAGTCTTCCATTTCATGATCAAACAATGTGCACTACTTGCACGACAGACGCTTTGGTTAGTGCAATCATGGGAATAGTGTTTTGGTTTTCCGCAATTGTAGCAGATCAACTGTCCTTGACCTCTGCTAGGTCATCCTCCTTCTCGGCCTCATCCATGCCCATGAAATCTTGTTTGCACTATCCCTGTGCTCTGGTTAGGGGGATGCGTTTCTACCTAAACCCTGTAGGCGGGAGTTCTATCCATCATCAACTCATAACTCCTTCAATTACACTCATCATGACATACTAACCTATAGAAGTTGCAGAATAGTTGTTGTGGTACCTGTAGAACTTATGTAACAAGTGACAGTTATCTCTGACATGTTTTCCTACTACCTGACATATAGTGCACCACAATGCAAGCCCCACACTCAGTCCTACTTGAACTTCCAGCCTTAAAGGCATTGGTTATCCTCCTGTAAGGTAGTTCGAAAATACCATACAATGGTCTTTGTCATGCCCTTGACTCTTGCATTTCAGACACCATACCTCTTCGCACACCTTTGGTCGAATTGTCCTGTCTTACTTCAAGCTTTGCATCTCAAGGCAAATATTTTTCAATTG
Source organism: Pinus taeda (assembly GCA_000404065.3). NCBI lineage: Eukaryota > Viridiplantae > Streptophyta > Pinopsida > Pinales > Pinaceae > Pinus > Pinus taeda. Next base: position 372,698 of record APFE030486055.1, read on the forward strand.
TTCATGGATCTGTTGAACCCCTAGATTTGGATCTTGCATCGGTGTTTCATGCAGCCTCACTGCGATCTCCAAGGCCTCTGCCTAAGTTGTTATCTTCTGCTATGACATCACAACCCTTAAGTGTGGTAGGAGTGAAGAAACAAACCACTCGCGATGCTATCCATCCATTAGGTCCATGTTAGCTTTACAGATTGTACACTTTAACCTCTGATATAGTTTGCAAGGTGTCTCACCCGGTTGCATCGCAATTTATTTGAACCCCACAATAAACTATGCTTTAGAATTAGGCCTACTAAATTCTCTATTAAGTGTTGTCTGGATGTCTACCACTCTAACATTCAGGTTACCATTAATGTACTTGATATACTAGATTAGCGCGTGATCCCACAAAGCACTAACCAATTTCGCCTTTTCATGTTATCATTTGTAACACCCTGAGCTTCCAATACATCTTTCGCAATGAACCAGAATTGGTCTGAGTCCTCACTCCCCAGGCCTTTGAACAAAGCCAGCTTCACTGAATTCGCTATACTAAACTGTGGTGGAGGTGGAGGGGGTATGGGTGAAGTTGTCAGTGATGGTGGTGAAGTTGGAGGTGGATTGGGTGGAGGTGGTATTTGTGGGAATCATTGTCTTATTAACTGAATAGCACTTTGTGGAGAAACCTTCGATATTCCCTCTTCATCACCTCATAAAGGTCAAATGAATGGACTATACTCAGGACCTTTTTTTCCTTCGTTTCTATAATTTTCCATTTCGTGTAGTCCCAAATATCAAGGTAGCTGCATAACCCGTTTTTGGCACAATAACATTTTAATCTAGGTATTCAAGTATTTTATGTACTTACCTCATAGTCCTTTGAAAAAATGTCATTTTGCCTTGCTGTAGCTGACTGAGGTGTCAACCACGAATTCAGTCACAAATTCTCCTATGATGCGATCGAGCCAATGATCAACAACGTGAGCAATCTTATCCTCCAACGCTTCCAACCTTCGCACTAGCTCTGGGGTCCACACAGTAGGACCATCAAGTTTCCACCTTCCTTGGTTATCTTCTAGCTTCGTGATCCACTCATATAGATCAATCAGAAAGGAGTAGAAAAATACCTCGTGGATCTCTGTATATAGGTACCTGGCTAGCCATTGTTCCTTTACCAGTCACAAGTTTTTGTTCTCTTGCGTCGTGAATTCATGGATCTTCCTATTTAATCAGTTTTTGATCTCCTTCTTGGTCAGATTCCAGTGATACAACATCACACATCTCTTATGCGTATTCTGCTCTCGACAACGGAACCATTTGTTGGATTAAAGGGGGCCTGGCCCAGATTGAGTATTAATTAGCCAAACAAATCCCTACACTACTGGCCATTTTGGCATCAACACACAGAGCGCAGACCAAATTCTCACCTGAAGCAGTATGGAGGGATGTTGGAACCAAGTTTCCACACCCTGAGATGGTTGTGGTGTCATTTGATTTCCTCAATCCATGCCTTCATGCATGTTGCTTCGCTCTAGGGAATGTAAGACGAGCCATTTATTCTAGCCTTCAATACCTCCGCGAAAGAGTACAGTCAACCTTCGTGAAGCCCTAACCATCTACGCAGGTACTTTCGTGCTGCTAGGGCAACAACCCTTACAGATTCTCGAATTACTCTAAGTGTCTTACTTATCTTATTAGATAATTAAAGTTAACACTGCGTAAATAGATATCGTTGATCGTGTTCAGTTATCAAAGGTATTTGTATTCATTCGTGCATCATATAAGAACAATAAATGAAATTCATGCATAACATATCAAGATGCATCAATAGAACAAAGACATAGAAATTGCAGAATATCTTTCTTTATTAATATCTTCCAAGTGCTTACAAACTCTATCCACACTTCGCACACAATTATAGGGGTTCGTGCACTCAGCTACAAACTTCTACCCTTAGGCCTTTGCACACTTAGCTCCAGAGCCTCTACTTATGCTACAACCAAATATTTATACTTCTTACTTCAGAGCTACGACTCTCTTACATTGTGTTTCTCTAAAACTACTTGGAGCTTAGCTCCTTTTATACAGTCCCATGGTCCACGGACCATGGGTAGATCTCTTTACATCTGACTTTACTTTACAAAACTAAGGGTGGACTACCCTTTATAACATATGATACCTTCCTACTTTGTGACCAGAAAATGTGGAGACTTTACATTTTGTTACAAAATTTGACTCCAACATGGGCTTTCAACCCCAAAACTGTCCTTGGGGGATCCCGCTCCCAACACATGTAAACTATTGCACTAAGAGAATAAATTAAAGAGAAAGTCTCTGTGCTAGATTAAAGAAGAAAAATGATATTCAAATAATTAATTTGCAAATATCATAAGCCAAGAGAAAACCTGAACCAGGCAGAACCGAAGTCCTAGAATGCTTACACAGTTAAGGGTTTAAACATTACTTAGACTACATTACTAATAAGGTAACGTAATATTTCATATATTCGCCATGTGCTGATGGATAAGGGACCATAACTTCTTCAGGTAAGCACCAAAAAAGCTAAGAAATGTGCACTATGTACAATTGAGATAGAGATAGACTAACAGAAAATTCCTTATATACAATACTTGAGTCCAAAACTGAATCATTTAAGAGTAAATAATATACAAAGTAGTGGCATGAGAATGCCTAGAATTATGTGAACAATGGTCTGGGCCAAGGCCTCGGCCCTATAAGTTCCTTATAACTAAAAAACATAAACATATGTAGTCTGATAATAGGTCCAAACAGCTAAGAACCCTTTCAAGACATTAATGACCGTAAACAAGAAACCCCAGCTCTCTGGCCCGCGAGACAGTTCAACAGAAAAATGGAAGAGGAGTTCAGTACTCGGTGCCAGGCAGGTTCTACCCTTTCTCTGAATCAAGGATTGTATTAGGGTTTTCCCCACTGCGTTTTCTTAAGACCCAAGAAGACAGTTCAACAGAAAAATGGAAGAGGAGTTCAGTACTCGGTGCCAAGTAGGTTCTACCCTTTCTATGAATCAAGGATTGTATTAGGGTTTTCCCCACTGCATTTTCTTAAGACCCATGAACCTGTAAAACATTCCATCCAAGCCGAATGGATGGAAACATTAGAAATTATTCATATTAAAACTATAATAATACTCAAGGAGCGTAGATAAATTATAGTCAGACTTACCATCGAATAAGAATCAGTAGAAACCATGTCATGAGAGGTCAGAACCAAAACACCAAGGAAATCGATTGTAGAATCTCAAACAAGCCGAAGCAAAGTCATAATGCTAGAAGTTAGAAATGGGATAAGAGAGGACTACAGCTATGAGCAAGGTAACCAGAAGAGTCAGAGCCAAACAAGAAAACCCTCAACAGAGTAGAAGATAGTCTTTCACTGGAAAGACACAATAACCAAACAGTGTCATTGCTCCATGGAAATGAAATCTTGAATTCACCCGCATCGTCTGATCCAGAGAATAGCCAAGAACCGTCGATGGGGGAAACAATGCCAAGGGAAGCATGGGCACTGGACAACGGTGAGTACTTCGAACAGCCACCTAGGCCAAAAACAACGAGAGTTAGTGAATACACATGTACCAAAGGCTGAATGATGAGACCACGACCGAAGTCCAGGCATGATACTGGGAAATAAATGTATTGGTTCAAATGGGTAAATGAGCCCATTGGCACGTGTAATCAAATCCGCCATCACATATCAAATGATTATTTTACAAATACATTAAACTATGTAATAAAGTTGGCTAATAATTCCGGTATTACTTTTTTAATTATAGATTTTATCACTATAATGTTATCATAAGTTTATAATTGCCATGGAAGTAGTGAGAGTGCATTGGATGACATAGTAAATAAATTTTTATTTATATATGCTACTATTAACATGTAGATGTGTGACAAAATATTTTATATATAGTTTAAGAATAAATTCTCATTATTGCATAATACTTTTCATGTCTAATTCGATAATACTTTCAAAACTCATTTGATAAAATTATAAAATTATACTAAAAATCATGACCTACGATCTTCAATCGTTCTACTAGCTTTGAGAACTGTCATCATATTTTTGCAAATCTTGGATGGTCCAACATATTTCATTCAGCATTTTCCTTTGGTTAAAAGTTCTATTCAAATCATATAGGGCAACGTACTTCTTTATTTTTTATTTTTAAGCACTCATGGTGAATTGCATCACCAATGTTATATGGTTTAAATCATATTTAATTTTTCTTATATTTAAAATTTTATGAATAAATTATAGTTGGAATGGGGTAATAATGAAAATGATATATAGAGATTAATTTAGATAAAATTTATTTATTAGTATAGTTATGTAAATTAAATAGTTAACCAATATTAATAAATATGATATCATTTTTTTATAATAAGAAAAAGACTAATTTAATTTAAATTAAAAATTAGAATTTTAAATTTAAATTATTTTTATTTCTAATAATTATAAAATGAAGTATAATATATATATATATATAATAAAAATTTAACTATAGATATTTATACTATTTTATTAAGGAGATTTTTAACCTATTAAATAATCTTCTTTGTAATACTATGGGTTAATATCATGATTTACTCCTATTTTATGTTTAGAAAACTATTATTTTATATAACTTTTTTAATTAGTGAATTTTATTAAAATAATAAAAAGACATAACTATTTTTTAATTAAATCTCAAATTTTAATATACAATTACTAAAAACATTCTAAAATATTCTCCATATATATACCATTCACCTACTAATTATTAATAATTAAATAAAAATAAAAAATTTCTATTAAAAATACATATACTTATTCTAAAAATTTATAAAACTTTTTTCATTTTTTTACATAATAATTTGAATATTTTTATAAATAAATAAATAACTTATGAAAATAAAATTGATAATGATTTATTTTGTTATTGGATTGATAATTTAATTTTAAATATCAATCATCTCTATTAAAATAAGTATACACTTTGACTTAAAGATTTCAAGTCGTAAACCTTTATTCAGCCATAAGGTGTTTCCATTTGAAATCAATTCCCTAGACTGACACTTTACACACTCTACATAGTTTAACACCATTGGATCAATTTTTAGACGATTCGGATATTTTCACTCGTTCGATTTCACCATGGAATCCTACCTAAATTATCAGTGGCCTTCAACCGCCTAATTGTCAACCACTGAACTGTTAGTCGGTTTCTTTATTTCCATGGCTGTTACAGAGTATTTTGTCACCGACCCCACATTCCCTGATCCCAAACACTGTCGGTCTGTGTTATTGACATCTGCTTTGTGTCATGTTGCAAAATATGTGTCATTGTCTTCCTTGTCATAACAAGAAGAATACCTCAGTTCATTACTCCTCGAGCAGACCCTTTTTGACCTCTGTTTTTTGGTTTGTCGACGGTCATAAGTTATTCCACCCACAAAGATGGCCAAGACTTAACTAAGCCTAGTGACGTCTTCGCCCTATCCTTGTGTTTCACTCGTGACTACTTACTTTTGGTGAGTTTGTTTTTAACAAATTGTCGAAGCTTTGGAGTGGTGGTCCTAGGGTTGGTTGTTGGATCAGATGAGCTTGGCTCTCTCCTTTGGGATGGTTGTTCCACTCTTTGTGCAACCTCCCAAAGGGATAAGCTCTTTCTCCCATCTTTTATGGAGGCTCATCCTCCTATAAATACTTCCTTCATAGCTAATATCTGCTAGTTGGTGTTGGTCAGATGGTTAGAGAGTTGTAGAGAGAGGAGAGTGAAAGAGTTTCCCTAGAGTTTGGAAGTAGCTTCTACTTTAACTTAGCCTAGGATAGTTATGTGTGGGTTTGGCTTGATTGTATGAACATTATAGCATCATAATTTTTCCTTTTGGGTAGGAGAGAGAGTTATTCATCCTCTTGGGTGACAATTCATGATTGAATTCTTATGGAGACATGCTGACATGACCCTTCAAGGAGACTTACAACATCAAGGCATGGTTGTAATTTTTACTTCAGTTCATATTAATACAAATCAACGGTTTATGTCCTATATCTTATTTCAAAATTGCATATTGATAGCTTGAAGTTCGTTCACCATTTAAGTATGTCATTTTTGTTGTATTCTATTATGTTTGTTGTTGTTCTATGTATGATGTTTCAGGTAAAAAAGCGATTAGAATGAGAGTTGGAGCAACAAAATGAGAGCTTCATCAAATGAGGATTTCAAGGTATACCTTCATGACATTAACTATATAAGGTAATTTTGTTTGATATTATTCTTTTTGTGACTAGACCCACTCTAGGGCTAGAGGGGTTGCCCCTATCTGCACAGGGAACTTACCTGCTTCACAAGTTGGTCACATTCGAGATCATGTCGATGCTCCATCCTCGATTATTGATGGTAAGAATAAAGGGAATATTAGATTCCAATGTAAGTTATGTGAAGGAGAGCATCTTATTAACCTTTGTCCTCTTATGGATAAATATTCCAAAGTTTTGGAAAACCTAACACCTCCTCAACCCCAACTTCATGTTTGTTATCAGAGGCTTTCTTCTGACCCTCTCCTGGTTGGTAAAGAGATTTCCTTGGATTCATCTCTTGTCCGTCGTGCTCTTCTTGAGCGAGACTCTTTTGTGTCTATTCCCAACCAACCATTGATTGAAAAGAGTGTCGACTTGGCTCTACCACCAATTTATCACTCCTTTCTAGAAGAGTGCAGCGATCATACCGCTCATGTTCTTCACGTCTCCTGAGATTCTCATGAATTGAAGAGTGACCCTCCTGTCCTGGGCTTTCAAGGAAGTCCTTATCCTATTCATGTACAGCATCGGGGTAATCATATGATACCCCCGCTAAGTAGTTATGTTGTCTCTTTCAATTAGGGTCCATTGACTACTTTCCAACTCCTATCTTATGTGCCTTTCTAGATCATAGTACAAGCCTATAACATGGTAGTACATGGAATTATATTAGATGAAGGTGCATTTGTTAGCATCATGTCTTCTACTACTTGGAAATATTTGGGCTCCCCACAGCTTGTGCATGTCACCCAGAATATGTTGGCTTTCAACAGAGGAAGCCCTCCACCATTAGGGATCCTTCTAAAGTTCCCTATTACCTTGGGAGGAAAGACCATCTATATATATGTTATGGTAGTCCAAGTTACATTAGATTTAAATCTTCTCCTTCGACCTGACTATGTGTATGTCATGGGAGCTCTTGTTTCTTTGCTTTTCCTTGTGGTTTATTTTCCGCACGATGGAAGAATTGTGACTATTGATCAAATTTGGTCACCAGGCATCTCCTTTGAAACCATCATCCACTATCAGCTCTTTTTTGTAATCAGTACCTTCCCCGCTACAGGTCAATTATGTGGCTACCCATTCCATCTTTGCATCTATTCACAATTACACATATGGGATTGTACATTATGTACTAGGAGAATTGGAACCTAATCTGTCTATGGTATGAAATGAGATGTATTCCTCCCAGAGCATGGTTCTCCCATCTAATGAGGATCTCTTTGCACCCATGTTCTCGTATGGTCCATGAACAGATGTTATGAGAATAGTTCTTGGTCTTGTGTCAACCTCATTAAAAATGAAACAAGAGATGATGATAGTTCTTGGTCTTGTGTCAACCTCATTAAAAAGTGAAACAAGAGATGAGGAGAGTTCCTTGTTCTTGTGTCTAACCTCGTTAAAAAATGAAACCAAGGATATGAGGATAGTTCTTGGTCTTGTGTCAACCTCATTAAAAAATGAAACAAGGGGTCATGAGGATAGTTCTTGGTCTTGTCTCAACCTCATTAAAAAATGAAACAAGGGGTCATGAGGATCATTCTTGGTCTGGTGTCAACCTCATTAAAAAATAAAACAAGAGATGATGAGAGTTCCTTATTCTTGTGTCAACCTCATTAAAAAATGAAACCAAGGATATGAGGATAGCTCTTGGTCTTGTTTCAACCTCATTAAAAAAAGAAACAAGAGATGAGGAGAGTTCCTTGTTCTTGTGTCAACCTCATTAAAAAATGAAACCAAGGATATGAGGATAGTTCTTGGTCTTGTGTCATCCTCGTTAAAAAATGAAACAAGGGGTCATGAGGATAGCTCCTGGTCTTGTGTCAACCTCGCTAAAAATTGAAACTAGGGTTGATGAGGACGGTTCTTTTCTTGTATCAACCTCATTTGAAAATGAAACAAGGAACATGAGCATAGTTCCTTGCCTTGTGTTAAGGTCATTAAAAACTGAAACAAGGATTATGAGCATAATTCCTTGTCTTTTGTCAAGCTCGTTAAAAAATGAAACAAGGAATATGAGAAAAGTTCCTTGTCCTCTATCAATCTCATTAGAAAATGAAATAAGGTCCCCTAGAGAAAAGTTCGAATTCGAGTCTTTGATTAGATCTCATAAAATCCCAGTCAAGTCTTTCACTTGATCTTGTAAATGAACCTTCATTCCATCCACTTGATTGCCACGAGTATTCTACTTAGGTGAATGTAATGAAGCTTGCGGGGCATGCACTTAGTGGTAAAGTTAAGTTTCCTTGTAGGTTATGTGAAGGGAATCACCGCATTCACCTTTGTCCCTATCTAGATAATGCCAAGAAGGTGTTGGATAATTGTCCTGCTTCACTGCAGTGACCTCCATCTGGTTACAGCAAACTCTCCCTTTCATCATTTTAGGGGCATGTAAACCAATCTCAAGCATAGTTCTTCATTTCAAGCTTGTGTAAAAATGAAACTGAATCCAAGCATAGTTTTACATTTCAAGCTTGTGTAAACATGAAACTTAATTCAAGCATAGCTTGTTATGGTTCAAGCTTGTGTAAAAATGATTCCATCTCCATTTTAACCCTTGGGATTTCCATTCTATCAACCTCTTCCATGAGATGAGCCTTGGTTTTTCTCCTTCCATCGTCACTATATGTTTGGCCAATCATATGCTTTCACTTGGTTGTTTTTCCTTTCCTGAAGGACCATAGCGATGAGTGGTTTTATTAGCCAGCCTCTTGACCATTACATGTTTTGAGCAGTTCCACCATTGTCAGAACCAGTTGATATCCTTTATACCACTCATTCCTCTAAGATGAGTCACCTTTAAGCTCTTTTCTGACTCACAAAAGATGAGAATTTTTGCCGAGTATTTTTCCCTTTTTGACTCATTAAAGAGAATAAAAATGGGGGGTCAAATTTCAGCTCTTGTGTAAAAATGAACCCATCTCCATTTTAACCCTTGTGATTGCCATTCTATCAGCCTCTTCCATCAGATGAGCCTTGTTTTTACTCCTTCCATTGTCACTATCTTCTTGGGTAATCATATCCTTTCACTTGGTCATTTTTCCTTTCCTAAAGGATTGTACTGATGAGTGGTTTTATTAGCTAGCTTCTTGACCATTATATGTTTTGAAGAGTTCCACCATGGTTGGAACCAACTTCTACCCTTTATACCACAGGTTCCTCCACGATGAGTCACCTTTAAGCTCTTTTCTAACTTATAAAAGACGAAAATATTGCTTAGTCTTTTTCCTTTTTTGACTCGTTAAAGAGAATAAAACTGGGGGTTTTGCTTTCAGCTCTTTTCAGACCTTTTAGAAGCGAAAAGATGGTTGAGCCCTTATCATTTCGAACTCATTAACATATGTGAAATGTCATGCGCCCAGTATAAGTTTACCCCTTTTCTGGCCTAGGAGGCACTATTTATGAAAAAGGTACTCCTTGGTTGAAATGGTCAAGGAGTTCTCTCAAGTATTGTTTTCTACCTTTTCGGGCTTGAGAGACACAAACGTATGAAAAGGGACAATGTGGAGTTTTCTTTTACGTGTTTTTAAGAACTCTCTAAACATGAAAAATATATCGAGTTACACCTTTCTCAGACTCTTTAAACTATTAAACAACATCGGACTTGTCATCATGACAAGACCAAGCTTCTCCTTCCTAGTTGTTGTTAAAATTTACTAGGTCAAATTTGTCTGACAAACAAACTTATATTACAAGCATATGCTATCCCCTTCAAGCTTGTGTTTCAAAAATAATTGGGATACTCTCCAGAAATTGGGGAGGGGGGGAATTCCTCACTTTATCGTTAGCCTTCTAGGTTTTGGGTTATCCATTTTGCTTCCTTCCATCTGATCCTTGTTGCATCATTATGACCTTTGATCCCTTGATACCAAAATTCTGCCAAACTCTAGAGTCATGTCACCGATATGTTTAAGAGCTTAATCCTTCTGCAGTTTTTATCCTTACACACCTACGTCATTATATCTGTCTCATCCACATTCATCTTGTTCATTGGTCTTGCGTCAATGATGTGGGAAACATTATGGCCCTCCTTCGACCAATCACTTCTAGTCGAATTCAGCTCATTATCCTGGAAGTGGATTTAGAGACTCCTTTCTGGTACCTTGGAGTTTGCATGCTTTAATAGCAAGTTCTTCGCATTTGATGATGTGCTTCCATTATTGGCCTTCAACCGAGTGATTTCATGGGTGTTCAACTTTAGATCACTCGTCACACTTCGTGGATTGTACTAGCAGTACCTTGAGAACCATTGACATTACTGGTGGTCTCTCTCACACTTGTTAACGGTTTACATCATTGACCGGTAATTAAGTGATTTTCTAGTATGCTCAACTTCAACACATCTATTTGCATATTAGAATTTGTACCTTAATCAAATTGGGATTCAAGACCCTCGACCCAGATTACACAAGTCCAGGTTGCGCGGATTGGTTCATGATTGTATATATGACTCTTTATATTGGATGGTCACAACCATACTTAGGTCTTTTATATCGTCCTTATGCAGATGTATTTATTTTCACTATGTAGTTATGTATCAGAGATATCAGTTGTACTTGCGTTTACAGGTTCTTCGCGATGGTGTTTTGTTTCAGTTATGGATTCGTAAAGCATTTCACCTGTCCCACTCTCTATGCCTTCATGCTTTAGGGGGCAGCTATTACACAATATTTTGTCACCAACCCCGAATTCCATGATCCCAGACACTACCGATCTTTGTTATTAACATCTGTTGTGTGTCATGTTGCAAAATATGTGTTAGCGTATTCCTTGTCATATCAGGAAGAATACCTTAGTTCATTACTCCTGGAGCAGACCCTTTTTAGCCTTTAGATGGTCAAGATTGAACTAAGCCTAGGAATGTCGTTACCCTATCCCTTTGATTCACTCGTGACAAGCTACTTTTGGCGAGTTTATTTTTAACAAATTGTTGAAGCTTCTAAGTGGCAGTCCTAGGGTTGGTTGTTGGATCAGATGAGCTCAGCCCTCTCCTTTAGTATGGTTGTTCCACCCTTTCTACAACCTCCCAAAGGAATAATATCTTTCTCCCATCCTTTATGGAGGCTCCTCCTCCTATAAATACCTCCTTCATAGCTAAGATTTGCTAGTTGGGGTTGGTCAAATGGTTAGAGAGTTGTAGAGAGAGGAGAGTGAGAAAGTTTGACTAGAGTTTGGAAGTAGCTTCTAATGTAACTTAACCTGGGAAAGTTTTGTGTGGATTTGGCTTGATTGTATGAGTGTTATAGCATCATAATTTTTCCTTTTGGGTAGGAGAGAGAGTTATTCATCCTCTTGGGAGACAATTCATGAGTGAATTCTTGTGAAGACATGATGACAAGACCCTTCAAGGAGACCTACAACATCAATGCATGGCTGTAAGTTTTACTTCCATTCATATTATTACAAATCAATGGTTTATTTCATATATCTTATGTCAAATTTTCATATTGATGGCCTGAATTTCCTTTACCCTTTAAGTAGATCATTTTCATTGTGTTTTATTATGTTTGTTTTTATTCTCTATATGTTGTTTCAGGTACAAAAGTGATTAGAACAACAGGTGGAGCAACACAATGAGAAATTCATCAAACGAGGATTTGAAGATAGGACTTGATGACTTTAACTATCTAAGGGAATTTGACTTCATATTGTTCTTGCTATGACTAGATCCACTCTAGGGCTAGAGGGGTTGCCTCTATCCAAGGAGGGAATTTACCGGCTTCACAATGGTCTTCCTTCCTTCTTCTTGAACTGGGAGGTCATTGAACATCCTCGTCAAGCTCAACACGCAGGCGGACTAGACAATCTCCAGACTCTTCGACTAGATGAAGACTGGTGATTGGATTTTTGGTTGGGGTAAGGCAGGTCAGTAGGAAGGAGTTCTTGGTGCCCGATTCCTAAAGTTTGCTCATCTCTTACCGTATCGAAAATTTCTTTTATGTCTAATCATTCATCTCATTTTTGTCATTTCTACATACCATGGCAGTGGATCAGCACGTCGTTTTCTTTTCCATTTCAACTTATTATGCTCTTGGAATTCATGGTAGTACCACGAGAATTGTAGTACCAAGGGAAAGGGGCAGAAACTATTGGATCGAAATCCTAAAATGTTGATGAAGCCATTGGAAAATGTTATTGTAGAACCCAATGAGGGCATACAAACCATAAAAAAACCAATGGCCATGATAGTTGGACAACAACATCTCCAGAAAACAAACTGCCAAGATTTTATCTTTGAAGTAGAATATTCTTGAAAGCATATGATCGATTTTTGGGGAGTTTATTCTCTTCATTGCAGCTCTCTCATTCTTCACCCATTGTTACATTTAGATCACCTAATGATCCAGTCAGTTTGTGGGCTCGCAACAATGGTTAAGGGACCTGGTTTATTCTTTAGCATTAGCAAGAAAAGCCAAGGTCACTTTTAGAAGGATTTCCTCATTGATCAAAAGTTTATTCTAACACCTATACTTCTACCATATTGGTCTTTACATCCACTGATACCAAGAAAAGGGAGTTTTTCCTTGGTTATCTCATGACAGAGTTGAAGAATAAAAACGTTACAAATTATATTAAAGTGGATACAAGCTCCAATTTATTTGCACCTATGACAATAGATGAACCCACTGGAGGATTGAAAGTTGTTCTTAGCCAGATATATGTGTAACATCCAGTGTGTGTCTTGATGATGTCTTAATTCGATGTCTTGGTTAATGGATTAGAGTAACACTATAGTGATGAACTATTACCTCAATGAAAATATATAATTCCATAGATGTCATCCTTGATTTCTCATAGCTCATATGTTTGCTTCGAATATGTTGTTTTACATAATGGAATATATACAAATTTTCTTTTGGTTCGAATATGTTATTACATAACGGACTATATACAAATGTGCTTATGGAAAAATATAAATATAAGGAATATAGTGACTCATTTATCTTTTTTTTTACAACATTTTCAACCATCTTCTTTGAACATAACTGTTACTATTTTTTTAAATTGGTTTGATCCACTGGATTTTGAACTTTGAATCATGGTAACCAACAATTAAATCATTTTTACAGCATTTTCAACTGTCTTCTTTGAACATAATTGTAACTATTTTTTTAAGTTGGTATGATCCACTCGATTTTGAGCTTTGAACCATGGTAATCACCAATTAAATCGCAATTGATTCTATCGTTTTTTCTTATTTTAGACAATGCCAAATAGATTGGGATGGGTTTAAGGATTTTTAATATTTGTATTTAATTTTTTCAAATCAATTCGACAAAGAAATTAAATGCTTCCTCAGAGATATATGTTTATTCACTTTACTAATGCACCTTTTACATTGGATTTCAACGAATTCTTATTTAGAAAATACTTGTATCTTTCGAAAAAATTGCTCTCAAGCCCATATTTAGAGTTCTTATTTATATTATTAGTTTATAGTTATTATTTATATGAAGAGCTCAGGGTTTGGGCTAAAGCTAGCTACAGGCTAACTACATATTACTGACATGGAGTACAAATTTCTTCCAAGAATTCCTTGGGAGTAGGAGGTCTGAGTTCTTGGCAGAGAGATAAATTTGATGTCGAAATTCTCTAATCAAAAGTAATTTGGAACAATGAATTTTATAATACTAAATTGAAATAGAATGGTGTAAACCTATTCCAGAGAAATTTAAAGGCCGTAGTCTAATTAGCTGTAGGAATTGCCAGAAAGTTATGGAAATTTCGGTCATATTTAGAGAAAATCCGTCAAGGATTTTTGTAAATCTAAGATATAGTTGTTAAACTTCAAAATTTTAGGTGAACTAGACGTTTTTGATGGTGTTGAATCCATTTCCACCATCAAAAACATGATTCAGACACTGCTTCTACAAGATTTTTTGGAAAATGTTTTGCCGAGATTCCAATGACTTTTGATCGTCTAGGAAATTCCTATGACTTTTGATCGTCTGGGAAATTCCTCCACCTAGGTAGACGACTCCAATTTAAAGTAAATACTCTAGAATAAAAATTACTATTTTAAAGTGGAGACTCTATAATAAAAATTACTATTTTTTAATTGTTTGCCGCCATTAAGTCATCCATTCATAACTTATACTTTAGTCTGTTTCAGTTTTAATTTTTGTTCTTTCTTTTGTAGGCTGGTAGGACTAACCCTCGTTAGATTCTTACATTAAACTATGTTGAATATAGTATACTTCAATGCATGAGTTCATATACTTACATAACAAGAAAGGAGAAAGCGGAAGAAAAAATAAAACTTTTCCATTAAAAATTGGAGGTATCCTACTCACTATAATGTTTGAAACAGTCCACTTTTGTGGCATTTAATCAAAATATTTCTCAGTATGTCAATTGGGTTGTTATTACTTTGCCGAAAAATAGTTATTGGCCTTTTTCAAAGATGGGAAATTAATGAAATGTTAGTGAATTAATAAGTACTTAAAATGTCAAGGCTATTAAAAATAGTTTTTGTTTCCATTTCAATGATGGAGAATCGAGATTAAGGTTGCGGAAATCCATGTAGATGGAGAAAATTAGGGATATTGATAGTGGGGAGCTGATTAGCCAGTGACAAGGGGAAAAATTATTTGATATAGAAAATTCTAATTATTTTTTATAGTTTGAGTTTGAAATGTTTATAAAAAACAATTAGTATTTTATTTTTAATGATTATATCAATTTATAATTGAAAAAAATAAAAGGAAAATAATTAATTATTTAACTCTAATCAAATTAAATAAGATTTAAAAAATTAATAACTATTTTATTTTAATAATTATATAAAATTGAAATTAAGAAAAAAATAAAAAAAATATAACTAGATTATTTAAATCTAATTAAATTTAAAAAAGATTTTGATATTTAAATTTAACACAGTGTAAATAAATTAAAATTAAATTTTGAATTAAATTGAATAATTTGATATTTGATTTGAATATTATATAACTTAATAATGAAAAAAAATAAATAAAATTAAAACTACATTATTTAAATGTAATTGAATTAGGAAGATTTTCATATTTAAATTTCACAAGTAGATAATTTGACTATGTATTAAAGTTTAAAGAAATTCCAATAATATTCTTCTTTTGATACCTTTCTTCTTAGCTCTTTCAATACCTTTCTTCTTATGGTAAGAATAGCTCTTATGGATGACAATCATTTTCTCAAATAATTTCAACATTTACGAACCACTTACATAATATGATTATGCAAATAATTTCAACATCTACCAATTATTTACACAATATAAGTATGTATTAATTTTTAAAAAGTAAAAGAGAATTAAATATTTATATGAATGTTATATGAATATAATGTGAGAATAGGTGATATGATTATGCAAATAATTTCAACATCTACCAACTATTTACACAATATAATTATGCATTAAAGCTTAAAAGGTAAAAGAGAATTAAATATTTATATGAATTTTATATGAACATAATGTTAGAATAGGCGAATTCCAATAGGTTTATATTCAAATCTCATTGGGAGGAGTTAAATATGGAAGCCACTTTTGGAGGAATTAAACTATCCCAAGGAGAATCCAAGATTGACAAGTCTCGGACAATACATTCATACATCCAATAGATGGGTTGAAGCCTAGGTCTAAGCTTAGCCTAGTTACAAAAAAAAAATATAGATTAAATGTTGTGGAGTGATTATGGTAGAATACATTAGTACATCGAATGGATGGGCTGGAGCCTAGGTCTAAGCTTAGGCTAGTTACAAAAAAAAAGTAGATTAAATGTTGTAGAGTGATTATGCGGATAAATGTGTTTATTTTAGGTAAATACAATATATATGATTAATTTATGTTTATTTTAATTTTGAATTCCAAATTTAATTATAGTTTTAGTTTTACTATAAAATGTAAATTTAATTTCATCAAATTTTACAAAATTTAAAGTAACATAAATAGTTTTTGTAACACCCTCCTCCCATATCTACCCAAGCAACCAGTAAGCGACGAGAGGCCACTATGTATAATATTCAACCTCCTTGGTGACTTTACGGAAATGGAATCGAAAAAGAAATAAACTAAACAAGATCATAACCAAAATCCCATTAGCCATGACTTTCATTAAACATATCATCGATATGTAATCTATAGGTGTGATTGATAATGAATTTGGACTATAAATAGACATATTAATATGAAGTTGGAATTACACATTGATTTATGATCTGAGCACTTATAGTTGAATAGTCAAAATTATACATCTAGATCTTCTAGCTTGATTTAAAGACGAGTATTTCCTTTTTAATACTTGGTTTCCCTCCTAATATTCTACTTTCTTTTCATTGTAACTATTGTGTTTGATTTGATCTGTAATTGATTATGGTTGTGGAAATAAATTCAATGGTACATTGATATTTCTAATTTACAACTGTTATATGTTGTTACAATCACTTTTACCCCAATTATTATTTTTCATTAGTAATCCTAAAAAAATAAATTTGTCTTCCAATAATAAACAACAATTGTAGATAAAATAGTAAATGCAAAGTAGAATAAGAGATGTCAATTCACACCACACAAGAGGCTTTGTAATTTGTATATGAATATCACACAAGAGATTTTGTAATTTGTATATGCATATTTCTTTGTCTTTCTCTTATAAATTGTATTTTAAGTGTCATCTATATTTATTAAGAGCAATTTAAGTTTGAATACTTTCAATTTTATCATTTCAAAGATGTTTGGTTCAATTTGGTATTATAATTATTTTTTAAATAAATCTTTAGGTAAATGCATTATATATGATTGATTTATGTTTATTTGAATTTTGAATTCCAAATTTAATTATAATTTTAGTTTTATTATAAAATTTAAATTTAAATTTAATTTCACCAAATTTTGAAAAATTTCAAGTAATATAAATAGTTTTTGTAACACCCTCCTCCGATATCTACCCAAGCAACCAGCTAGCTAGGGTAAATGTGGGATGAGTGGTTACTATGGATAAGATTCAACCTCCTTGGTGACTTTAAGGAAATGGAATCGAAAAAGAAATAAACTAAACAATATCATAAACAAAACCCCATTAGCCATGATAGGCATTTCATCAAACATATCATTGATATGTAATCTATAGGGGTAAATAACATTTTTGCATTATCTTCCATTAAGTCATAGACACATTAACGATTCACATACAAGTAAAAACATGTTGAGAGGCATACATAGGTACTATCATAAAATGTGTATATAACCAACATAATATGAACAAAACTACAATAAACATATCAGCCATCAAATCCATAAATACATCAGTACCTTTACACATGAAAATCAATGGAATGGGTTTCTCAGTAATGAATGTAATGAACCAATTGGAGATGGAACTACCACGTTCCAACCAACCATAGAATGGTTGAGCCAAATCTCTCTTCAACCATTTACGCCTATGCCATATTCCAAGCATGAACGTGGGATCTCATATAACACATCAATAAAAAATCATCCAACTAAAACAAAAAAATGAAAGTAAATCCACAATCACCATGGCTATCCAAGAACATGGAAGGCTAGGCAATCCACTATCGATCTAGGCAATTTGTCGTGGCAATGACATATAACAACCAAGAAACCACATGCATGTGCCATGCAACTCGGTACCAGAAAGGAAATCTAATGCAGTTGTTGATGTCGATGCGTTCTTGCACTTTCTTGCTCTTCCTTTGCCTTCTTGTTGTAAGAATCCAAGTATGCCACACTGACCAAGAGTGCTCCAAGAAAAATCTAAGTCTCTAAGAGTATGAGAGAGAAAGATGAATGAGAGAGCTCCAAAACTGAATTGACAAAAGGTTCACACTGAAAGGAAGAAGCTTGCCAACTAATCCTTAGAACCCCTTTTATTAATGAGACCTTTATTTTCCTCATTTTCCATTATTTTCCTTCATTCTCCTCCTCACATGCAACCTATGACCTTTCACCTCCTTTTTCTCCTAATTTCCATTATTTTCCTTCATTTTCCTCCTCACATGCAACCTGTGACCTTTCACTTCATGTTTTTCCTAATTTCTATTATTTTCTTTTGTTTTCCTCCTCACATGCAACCTATGACCTTTCACCTCCTTTTTCTCCTAATTTCCATTATTTTCATAAATACATGTGCCAAAATACATTTTGGCTCTTTAATGCCTTAGCCATTGCCTTTTATAATTTCCTTAACCATAAACAACAAAATGAACACCCACTAGGATGTCCTACCCACAATTCAACTTGGAATACATGTCCCATCATCTGTGGTATTTATATATTTTTACATGAAATTTTCACCAAGGTTGTTACAAAATCCCCCCCCTTGGGGGAACACCATCCTCGGTGTTTAATGAAACCTATAACGAACATCACTAATGAAAACAAAACATACTACCCATGGAGTTTTATAATAAAACTTGTTTCAATATTTACAATGAATGACCTTCTCAAAATCAAAACATCATGACAACATGACCAAATAAAAACCATACCGCATATTGGAGATTTATAACACCACTCATTATTGTATTTACAATGATATATACATATACACCTATGTACATTTGCTTAACGAACAAATAAAGGATACCATTCTCGTATCATTCAACAAGGGAATCCAGAGACTCACACCTCCACCCTCATAGTAATACCACGATTCACGTCCTTTACAGGTTGTCTAGAATCCACTGCAAATTAAATTATACATCTAATGTCTAGCGCTATAATACCGTGCCACTTGTCCTCTCAATGAATAGTTACCCACTCATTTTTCCATTGTGCACACCCAATGTGCATCTGATTCCATCTGGCAATTCTAATGACCAGAACAAATCCATCCCCGACATTATCTTCTTTGCTACATAGTACCTTGGGAAATCCTTTTAATCTCTTATGTGTAATAATTCACCTTCCAAGTTCTGTTTGCACCCCCATCCCGAGAATTCGATCCCTTACCAAGGCTTCCTCGCATTGGAAGATACAAAAAACAAGGTATATCCCTACCTCAACACATCATACCGATCTAGCATGCTCATTGAAATCAATGGATACTATTGGATACCAGGTGTTTTGGGACAAATAACTCAACCCAATCTAAGGAAACATGAGAACACACCAAAACAAAACAATTAAATTAAATCCACAATCACCATGGTTATCCAAGAAATGGCAAAGTTAGGCAATCCACCATCAATCCATGTAATACTCTGTGCCAATGACAAATCACAACCAAGAAACCACATGCATTCCAAAATAGTGAAGCAATCATACATGCAAGACAATTTGATGTAGTTGTTGATGTTGATGCCTTCTTTCACTTTCCTTCTCTTCCTTTTCCTTCCTTCTCCAAGAATCCAAGTATGCTACACCCACCAAGAGTGCTCCAAGAAAACTCTAAGTCTCTAAGAGTATGAGAGAGAGAGAGAATAATGAGAGAGCTCCAAAACTAAATTGACAAAAGGTTCACACTGAAAGGAAGAAGCTTGCTGACTGATCCTCAGAAGCCTTTTTATTAATGAGGCCTCTATTTTCTTCATTTTCCACTAGTTTCCTTTATTTTCCTCCTCACGTGCAACATGTGATGTTTCACCTCATTTTTCTCCCAATTTCCATTATTTTTCTTCATTTTCCTCCTCACATGCAACCTGTGACCTTGCACCTCATTTTTCTCCTAATTTCCATTATTTCCTTTCATTTTCCTCCTCACATGCAACTTGTGACCGTTCACCTCTTTTTTATCCTAATTTCCATTATTTTCGTAAATGAATGTGCCAATATAGCTTTTTTCCTCTTTAGTCATTGCCTTTGCCAATTTTATTAACCATAAAAAACCAAATGAACACCCACTAGGATGTCTTGCCCACCATTCAGCTTGGAATACATGTCCCATCATCTGTGGTATTTATATATTTTTACATGAAATTTTCACGAGGGTTGTTACAGTTTTGAAAAAAGGTAGGGGTTAAGAAAGTATTGAAGTCCATCTTTGCAAATCTCATGAAAATTTTAAAGGAAGTGTTTCTCTTTAAATTCATTCAAAAATTTTGAAGGAAACTTTTTTTTTTTATATGGAGTGCTTTGAAAGAAAAATTAGAACCAAGGAGCATGAGCTAACTAATTAGTATCTTTTTTGAAGGATGTTCTATGCTAAAAAATTATTGGCTAAAAGTGAACTCATGAATATTTTTATTTGGAAATGCATTTGAATTTCCAAAGAAAATTTAGGCACTTCTTCATGGGTTGTTGATATCATCAATTGGAAAGGATTTGGTATCATAGTCTAGGCTCATAGTATTCATTATTCAAATTTACTATACTTATCTTAGATTATGGCAATTTGAGATTTTCAACATCCTTGAGTTCAAAAGATTCATATTTTGGCTTGAACTTGATCTTCTTAAAATTTATCCAAAGTCATTTGAGGTAGGTCACTATGATCCGATCCACAACAGAACATACTGATAAAAAACATAATGATAAACATGTTTTCTAGAGTTTGAATTAGGGGAACAAGGTAAATAGATCTAAATGAAACCCAAAGCTATATCAATCGAAGGAAATGTTGAATCCAAATAAATTTGGAATATACAAATAGGGTGTGAATATATTCCATCCATTCAACTACGAAAATACTTCAAACGTAAGAGTTTCAAGTACAAATACATATGGATGTCAAACCAAAAGACCAAATCGGGGTCTTCTGGTCAATAATTGCTAAGGACAGAGATATTAGCTATATCTACAATGCATTCTTTGGACACTACACCAAATAACCAAAAAGAGAGAGCCTTATATTGTGGATATTGTTGTCATGTCGAATATAGAATTCTTGAGACCACCCTATTTAACTAAGATCCAAAATTCTACTCACACCCTTTTGCAACATATGGTGACACATTCATTGTCATCCTCGAAGAGTAGCAATTTAATGCTACTCTTTCCTAGCTACTATCTTACGGCCCTTTCACAACATCTGGTGACACTTTCATTGTCATAATGGAAGAGATCATAGAAGAATAACAATTTAATGCTCTCTCTTTCACTGTCATCATGGAAGAGATCATAGAAGAGAGTTTAATATCATAGAAGAATAAAAATTTAATACTCTTTCCTAGCTACTACTTTAGGGTGTTTCCTTTGCAGCATTTGCTGCAATTGCTAATATATGTTTACATTGATAAGCCTAATATATTTGGGAATAGGGATTTGATTTATTTTTTTCAATAAAAATATAAAAATGGTTTAGACATAATAATTTGATAATATTTGTTTATTTAAATCTTATTTTTTTATTATAAAGACTATTTTTTTTAAACACTATTTTTCCATTTCAAAATTTATACAATATGTTAGTTACCATTAAAATATTTTTAATAACTATAAATATTTATTAATATTTAATTTATATAAATATAATACAATAACATATAAATATTAATGTACTACTGAATATAAAAAAAAAAATATAAAACCACACTTGAGAGATTGCAAATTAAAAACTTATTTAATTACGGATATTTACATTACCTTTAACCTGAACGAATTACAGATAGGATTTTTTTCACACGGTACATAGTAAAAACACCTTCCCTTCCCATGGTTGCAGCGATGCCCAAATCAATCCACAATCACACATAGAACAGACAAACATAAATATTAGAAACAACACTCTTCCATATCATTGTTGCGAGTTTTCATTCTCAACAGCGGGCAAGATTCTGGTGTGTACTCTATTGCTTTACCTAGCTTTTGCAGTTATAGACAGAACAATACGCTTGCAAATAAATAGTTATCAAAAGGATCGCTGCAGCTGCAAGAGAGAGGAGTTTCCACGAACTGAAAATATGATTATTCACAAACTCTACCACCATAACCTTCCATTTTCTACTATAATATCCATTTAAATGTTTGATTAGTTTGTCCAAATATACATCATCTTTTGGGTGAACGCACTTACCCATGCTGTTCTATATGCTGGAAATTTCTCCGTCACTTAGGTGGTTACAAAAAGACCCGCTCTCTCGTAGCAATTTCACATCCTTTACTCTGTCGATCATACCATTCATGAAATCAGTATATCGCCACAAAATAAGCACACCAGGTGTAGTAGAAGCTTCGAATGCCACCATATTTCTCAAGATTAGCTCTGTGTTACTGTCTAACTTTACTTTGGGGAGGTAAAGCGTGGTCGTTTTCTCGTCAAATTGTATTGTGCCAAGATCGCCATCAGTAGGATGGAAAATGAATCCCGCAAAATGTAAATCAGCCAAAGAAGGCATATTCGGTTCTTGTGGAGAGGGTTGTATGATCTTAACAGACGATTCTTCCCCAGTTGTGACTGCATCTTTTTCGAGCCTTCTAATCGTACTCAGAATAAAAAGAAAGGGCAAATTCATCACAAATTGCGAAGGCTTCGAGTTCAGCACTCGCCCAAGTAATATCGTGAGAAATCGAGCGACGCCAACGTTCATAGAAGGGAGAGTTTTCCTGAGCATACTGAAAACTTCTTTAACAGTTGAACAGTCATCTAGATGAGGCGATTCGTCTTTTTCCTCAATTAGAGTTGGAGTCATGGCTGGCATGTCCTCTGGATAAGGAGTATCTTTCCTCCAAATCGAATTGGAATTTCATTGTCTGTACTATTGAAATGATAATTTCAATTGCAGTAAAAATTAAACAGCGATGACAAACTATTTTTCTTTTCCTTTGTGATGCGATCTAATCGCAAGTCACATCCCTGCCTATTTCTGTCAAGTTCCCCTTATGTCTTCCGAAGCGATGTTGTGATGCAATCCCATCGCAGATCACATATCACGCCGATATGGTCAATGCTCTGCCCTGTGTTCTTATGCCTATTGTGATTCCGCAATGCGATCTGATCGCTATGAGATCGCACCTTAGCCAAACCGATCCATTTGTTCATGTTGCCCGATTTTTTAGACACGTGAAGAAGCAGGTTGCGATCTAACTACCAGCGCATTGAATTTTCAGCTACCACAGTTAAAGAGAAGCATGGCTAAGGAAGAGTAGGACAACCTCAAGCAGTTCATAGCTTGGACTCCGTCTTGCTAAGATTGAATCAGATGACCGGAAATCAAATTGTAAATGCAGTTGGTAGATGTAGGTAAAAACTTTTAATTTTATTGTTTTTTATTGCTCACGGGAGTATAGTATAGTTAATATGCATTATTATATGTTTTTTTTGGAAGAGGTGTGTGAAAAATGCAGCGGCGCGTATGTGAAAAATACACAACAACATAATTGTAATTTCCTTTTGTAATGCATGGCAGTGCAGAGAAGTTTTTTTGTTTGGAACTGAAGCGTTCCTATGTAATCCCTCTGATAGAGGAAGACCAATCTTTTGTAACAGCAGTCTTTTAATGAATACAAGTTTTATGTGTGTTGCTGAAACTCTGTCTGCAGCAAACAAATTTTAGTTTACGCTGTGTTAAGATCCTATGTAAAGAAACAGAACATCATTCTCTATTCGTTTTGTTTGGAATCACCAGAAATTCCCAACAGTGGTATCGGAGCTTGTCCAGGCTCTTTGAAGGTGTCAAAGAAGCTGAAGGAAGGAGTTTTTTTTTGCTGTAGCAGCTTCTCTAGCAGAGAGAAGACAGTCAAGAAAGGATCTAGGTATTTCTCAAAGTTTTTTTTGTGTTTTTGTTGAAGAAACACTGAGTTATTTAAAAAAAAAAACACAGTCAAGTATTAGAAGCATAGCTAAGGAGTGCAAGAATGGCTAGCACTAGCACTAGCACTAGCATGGGTATTTTTAATACTCAGCTCCCACAGTTTAATGGGAAAAACTATGACTATTGGGCAATAACCATGAGAGCCTTGTTTGCCTCACAAGATTTATGGGAATTAGTTGAGGATGGTTTTGAAGAACCAGTAGATGAAAATGAGTTTAATAATTTAACTCAGGCAGAGAAAGAATGGTTGAAGAGCTATAAGAAGAAGGATTCGAAAGCCCTCCTCTTCTTATATTAAGCAGTGCATGAGAGTGTGTTTCCAAGGATAGCAGCAGCCAAGACATCCAAAGAACCATGTCAAACTCTCAAGACAGCCTATCAAGTCATAGAGAAAGTGAAGACAGCAAAACTACAGTTGCTCAGGAGAGATTTTGAAAATCTTTGCATGAAGGAGTCAGACAATATTGACTCATTCTTCACACATGTAATTGGACTGGTCACACAGATAAGGACTCATGGAGAAATTCTTGAAGAAAGGAGGATTGTGGAGAAACTATTGAGGATCCTACCCTCAAAGTTTGATGTGATTGTCACCACCATAGAAGAGACAAAAGATCTCTCAAACTTCTCAGTTGATGAGCTTCATGCATCACTAATAACACATGAGTAGAGGTTGAGTAGAAATGAAAACTCATCTCTAGAGCAAGCCTTCAAGACCCAGATGTCCTTTGGAAGAGGAAGAGTTCAAGGCAGAGGAAACAAGAGAGGAAGAGGTAGAAGCCAAAACAGAGGTGGAAGGAGAAGGAACAGTCCAGCAAATGCTCAAGGAAGAGGCAGCAATTCAAATCAGAACCAAGGCCAAGGTAGCAGCCAACAAAGAGGACAACATCATGCTCAAGGACAAAGGTATGAAAAATCTAATGTCCAATGCTATTATTGTAAAAAATATGGGCATTATGCCAATGAATGTAGGAAGA